>VCJN01002608.1:0-153508 GCA_006384855.1 Tetraselmis striata
AAAAATAACTTATTGTCGCAATTGATGTAAATAGTGAATTTCTCGTAGCATGTAAATAGCATATAACTAGTACATGATACATACATAGGGTTTTAGGTTTAGGGTTTAGGTATATGGTCCGCAACCCTTCTCTCCCCCCGACCCCCGCCTTCTGGCTGTGGCGTGGCCGGTGGGGGTGCAGCACCGTGGGGCGTCCTCCGGCCCCTCCAAGCCCCTTTGCTAGGGCGTGTGCCGTGGGGGTCGCGGTTCCGGCGGGGGCGGTGGTGGTGGGCGCGCGGCGCTGTGATGGCGCGGGTGCAGTCGTCGACGCCCGGCGGAGCCTTGATTGGGAGTTCCGGTGTTGCGATGGCGGCTGCGGACGCACCTACCAGCGGCCCGCCCCCTTGTGCACGCATGTGAACCATACATGGGATGGAGTCCGACGACCTGGCGGTAGCTGCCATGCACCTCGCCTACGCTGCGACTTTCGCCCCCTCTGTGTATGTGCGGTGCGCCCCACGAGCCGGCTGCCCGCACTCGGCCACCACGCACGTGTTCCATGGCGCGCGAGCGGCGGCCCGTGCCGCCACTTGCGAGTTCTGCAGCCCCCCCCCCCCCCCTCTCATGGCTCTGCCCCCCGGTGTGGCTCTCCCCGCGTCGGCAGCTGGCGTGCGGGCGCTGCAGCGCCAGCACGCGCCGGCTGCTGCCTCAGCCGCCCATGATGCCGCCCTCGCGGCCACCGCTCGGTGGTGCGCTACCCGCGACGTCTACCGCATGATACCCCGTACGCCGCTCAGGGATACGGGTGTCGGCGTCTGTCCCGCGGCTTGGCATGTCCTCTTCCCCCTGCTATACCGTACGCTGGCCAATGCTGACCGCTTCCCTCCTACCGACGACCGGTCGTACGGGGCCGAAGGCGCTCTCTGCGTATTTGCGGGGCTACTATTGCGACCCTACTCATCCAGCAGCATCGCAGCTGTGCGGAAAATGGCGGAGCAGCGAGTGCGGCGAGTGCGGCTGTGGGAGGCGGGGGATGCTGTGCGCGCCGGCTTCTCGGTGTGCGGGATGCAGCAATTGTGGCGCGGGATGGCAGCGAGTTACACATTTACTAGATGGAGGCGGGGGAGCTGCCGGCGGGCACGTCTCGGAGTGCCCGCCGGCGGAAGCGCCGGCGGTCTGCAAGGGCGCGGGCGGCCTCTGCGGAGGCTGCGGAGGGGGCGGGCGCCGATGCTGCGGCGGATGGGGTGCCGCCGGCGGTGGTAGATGCTCACCGCCGGGCGGCGAAACTCACCGCCATGCAGGAGTTGCGCCGCGCTCGCCATGCGCTGGATACCGCCGACCTCGGTATGGTATCCGACGCCGCTGCGGCGCTCCCTGTCCTGGAAGGCCTCCATCCGCCTCCTGCCCCCACCGACCCGGAGTACTCCGTCCCCCCCCGAGGAACCACCTGATCTGCGGCGAGCGCCGCCGTCGTGGGGTGGCAATGCGGATGAGGTTCGGCGGCAGGGGGAGGACCATAGGCGGGTCCTGCGCCGCCTTTCCGCTTGGCATGTGGACTGGTGGCAATGGGAGCACATCAGGGACCTAGACGTACCTTCGTGGCGCCTGTGGGTGAACCGCTGCCTAGCGGGGCGGTGCCACTCGCGCACTGCGGCTTTCTTGGCAAGTGGCACCGTCTTCGCGCTCCACAAGGACGACCCCGCCGCGCGCGAGGAGCGGGCGAAGACCGGCGAGCCGCTGCGAGTACGCCCGCTTGGCGTCGGCTCCGTGCTGGTGCGCCTGGCCTCCGCGCACGCTCTGGTGCATGTGGGTGCGGATGCGCGGGAGGCCATGGACCCGGTGCAACGCAGCTTTCAGTCGGGAGCTGGCTGGGAGACGGCGTATATGAGCATGCGGGTGGCGCTGCAGCTTTTCGGCGGACGTGGTACTGGTGGGAAAGGGCTACTACTGCTGGATATTCGGAATGCTTTCAACGAGGTATCCCGGGATGCGATACTTAACGGCTTGCTTCAGCACCCGTGTCTACATGGCTAGATCCCTTTTTTCCGGATGTTGTACGACGTCCGAGCGACATGTACTACTACGCGCCGGATGATCCCGGTACTTTGCGCGCCACCCTACAGTCTCTTACGGGTGTGCGCCATGGTGATGTGTTGGCACCGCCATAATTCTGCGTCGCTATCGCGGGCCCGGTGCAAGCGGTTGTTGCTCGTACCGCCGTTGATACTTTCTGCCAGAGTTTCGCGGATGATTGCGGCGCGGCTACTGCCGCGGCTCACGTTCCGCGTGGTTATTACGAGTATTGTACGGAGTTTTTCAAAGTCGGACTGGCGGTACATGACAGTAAGACGCGGTACGTTCGTCACCCCGGTGACAGCGCGGCCGAGTTGCGGGCAGTGCGGGCGAAGTTGGCCCCGGGAGGGTTTCGTACTCCGGCCGACGACCCTGTCCAGGATGGCGCCATGTACCTTGGTGCTCCTATTAGCCATTACCCCGCGTGGATGACCGGTGCGTTGAGGCGGCGCCGGGAGGCCCACGCCGCACAGTTGGAGCACATCGCCTCCTTTGGCACGTTGGGATACGGCTGTGACCATGAGGCCATGCCGCTGCTGGTTGTATGCGCCGTGCGGCAGACGGGCTTCCTCAGCCGCATGATGCCGCCGTCCGAACTGGACCCGTTCTTGGCGGCCGTAGACGCCGCCAACATTTCGGCTGCATTTTCTTTGCTTGGTATGGACGCTTGCGACCAGTCTACACAGCGCATGGAGGCTGCGATTGTCCAGATGAGTATGCCCGCGGATTTTGGCGGTTTGAATATGGCCTTGCTTCAGTATGAGGCCCCTGCGGCGTTTATTGAGCGTAATCGGTTGTCATGCCAAACCTTATACGGGAGTACGGGCCCGCCCTCGGCCCCTTGTACGAGGCGGTTTGCGCCGAGGTGTCGTCCATGGCTACGAGTGCTATGCCATGGGCGCGCGAGACGCGCCGCGTTTACAAGAACGTACGGGCCCTCACCACGTTACCGCAAGAAGATGTGCGGCGCGCGCGTGCCGCGTGCGTGCGGGCACGCCCACGAGATCTTCGAGTTACTTAAGGTCGGTAATGCTACGACCACCGTTGCACCGGATCCATCAGCTGGTACTACTACGGCCCGTACGGGTACGGGTACTGGCGGAGGATTGCGCATCACCACATCTCCTCTTACGGCCACTCCCTCTGGAGTTGATAATGGTGAGGCCGCCTCTGTTGCCCAGCAATCGCTTCCTATCGGTGGTACGAGTACTGCTAATACCGTTACTACATGCGCTTATGTAGCTCTCAAGATACCGTCGCCCCGCGAGCTAGTGGCTCCCCCTCCGTCAGTGGCAACTCCTTCCCTACTAGAACCGCAGCCACACGGTACTACATCTCCGCCCTCGGGTGCGGGTACGGGTGTTGCCTCCGATGATCAACCTTCGACCATGGTTGCCCAACGCCAACTCAGCTGTGCGATTCGCTTGCGTGACTTCGTGGCCCTCGCTTTTGGCTTCCAACGTACGTGTGCCGCGGCGCCTCGCGACTTGATACCTTGCGCTTGTACATCGCGTGCGGACTGGGCTCCCTATCGCTTTTCCAGTCGGATCACGAGTCAGCCGCCCGCAAGATTCCCCATGATGCCTATTCGGCCGCCGTTGCGCGGGTGCACGACCTTCGCCCGCTCGGGGGTTCCGCCCTTGTCACATGCCATGGCCCCACGTGTGGTATTGACCCCTTATGGCTTCGGTCTACGGATGGCTCGAACCGGAACGCTACGGATTTTGTCGTGGATCAATTGCCCAGCTGCCCCGTCGCGAACTACAAGCACCGCATGCATACCGCTTTGAAGAATCGGTGGGCTTCCGTGGCGATTGAAGCGGGGGCGGTAGGTGCTCGACTGGGACCGCTCGGGAGTCGGCGACTTGACCCTTGAGACAAGTGGACTGCGCCCAGGGGACCGCTCGCGGCCGTTTGACTTGACGCTGGCGGGGTGGGGTTGGGGGGGGGGGGGGGGGTCGTGTGATTACATGATCGATTTCGCGTGCGTGTCCTCCACGACCCCTGCTTGGGGCAACGACCCCCGCTGGTGCACCCCGGGATCGCGGCGACAGAGGCGGAGCACAACAAGTTGGCGGCGGACCGGGCTTCTTCCACCCCGGTTCCGGGTGTGCACCGGTACTACCCTTTTGTGGTTGAGGACCGCGGTCGCCTCGGAAAATCCGTTTTGACGGTGGTCTACATCTTCGCGGTGTTGCTTGTTGTGCGCAACTTCCTTAGCGGTCCTTCCGCCCCGACTTCATGCTTTCTGCGTGGTCAGTCCGTACCAGCTCTTCGGAACTTTGTCGCCAGCCAACCCGCTGAGTTCCGCCATCATATGTCGCGCACGCGGCGGGGGTTGTTGCAGCGAGTCTTTGCTTGCGTGCATGGTACCTTGGGCGGCATTCTCTCTGCCGGAGTGCAGACGACCAAGTATGGTGCGTCTGCTCGTGGTCATTCCGCACCCTCTTGCGGTGTTGTTTCCACCTCGCAATTGATGTAGGACGTTTTCTATATTGCCTTTTCGGGTGATTTCCTGATCGCCTTTTGCAGCTAGCTAATGTAACTATGATATATATGTGTGCTCGGTACTTTCCAGCCCCAGATGTATATATATGTATATATATATATATATATATATATATATATCATGAGCTAGGTGGCGATATATATCAGATAATGCAGGAGGCGATATAAATCAGATAATGCCATACGATGACAAGGCTGACGTTTAAGCCTTCTGCCCGACTCTCCACGGTGACGCTCTTTCCAGTGAGCGTGCTGCTATATGTCGGCACGGTCTGGCGACCAGCGCTGACGCACATAATACACCCTCCTCATAAGTCCGGGTTTTGTATTTTCGATCGCAAAGCGCATGCATGGGCGAGGATAACGCCGGCTGCATGTGCATACATGCTAACTACAGCGGGAATAGTTCGGGCAAACGCCTATTGTGCGCTTTAATATACCCACCCGCGCGACAACACGATCATTTGCGGGCGCCCTTTAAAAACACGCGAAATCAGTGCATGATGCGTTGGCGCTAGAAAATTGTGGGTTGCGCCAACCGTCCAAGCGTATGGAAATAGCGGAACTCGTCGCACCAAACTCGGTGAATACGGCCCTTGGCATAAGTTGCACACACCGTGCGTGTAGGCCACTGAAAGCATGTCGCTATAGGCACGACGTGACACCCCAACGACAAGTTGGCCATTGTGGGGAGCAGTTTTGGGGTGAAAATGCTGCTGTTTCTGTGGCGAATGCACGTAGGAGAGGCGCTCGATGGCCCCCTTGGTGTAGGGCGATGCTCTACTATGGGGGCGCGTGGTGGAATGCCAGTTGCACCGTTTCGTGGGCGGGGTGGCGCGGTAGGGGCGTGGACTTTAATTAATATGAAATTCCTTGAAAATGCTGTGGAAAATGGCATTTTGGCTGGTAGATGTGTGTATCGCTAGGAGGCGGGACATGCCAAGTGTTGGTGGTCCGTGGTCATCCCCACACATAACGCTCTCGCACAGCCGAGTATGGGGCTTAGACACGTACTTGGCGCAAAGCCACGCGCCCGACATGGGTGGGCACATGAGGCAGTGAGGGGCAACTTGGATGATCATCTTTGGGGATTTTCCGGGGTTCCCAAAAATCGATTTTTTGATTTTGAAAGACTGGTTTCGACGCAAATTTGAACGAGCGATTGCGTGGTATTTTTTAAAAACAATTGTGAGCAAACCCTGAGAAGTTATAGCGTTTTAAAGCCAAGGGGGTGTTGCTAAGCGTGGCCGACACTGGTGCCATGCCAGTATCGCAACGCGACATGTACTAGCCGCCGCCCACACGGCTGCACCCCAACCAAATGCAGCCGAGCCCCTCACCAATGTGTTTCCTCACGCGTTCATGGCCATCCCGCCGCTTGGTTGTCTATTCACGCGCGTCGGCGTGTGCGTGATACCGACGCTGGTTTTGGTGCAGTTGGAGGCGACGCCCATCCACGCACCAAGTGCAGCGTGACACCCTAGTCAAAGGTCTTTAAGCTTCGGTTTTGAGCCACTCGTCATGCAGGTCTTATAAAACCCTCTGAGATTCCAGGGTTTCATCTCATATACCCTATGGTCAGGTACCCTAGACTTCTGAAGTCTTGAGACTGTCGAAAAGGGACCCCAAACTTATGGGGAGGGGTGTAGTATACATATAGCAGCGGGTGGCGGTAACCTTGTAACCTATATGTTTGTATTGTTAAAACTCTGAAGCCTCTCGTCTTTGCACCACCACTGCATACCACCTTTTTTTGTTCCCCACAGTCTAAGCGCGTGAGACTGCATGGACTGTGCAGGCGGTGGCCTCGGGCGCGGCGGACCTGTACACGCGGCAGCTGCTGACCATCCCCAAGCTGTCCGCCGACTTGGAGTACTTCAGCAACGTGCTGAACGCAGTGAGCGTCGCCATCCACCCCACGCTGGCAACCATCCACCTCCCCCCCCCCCCCCCTTTGCGCCGTCTCCTTGAAGCGCTGCTGACTTTTCATCGGCTGCATCGCTCGCGCACAGCGCCGGGCTAAGGCTACCCCACGCATGCTGCCGCCATTTCATGCCAGGTTGCGGTGGGCCTCCCAGCAGCGGATTTCGCAGGCGCCGCTGCCGAGGCGCTCCGCGAGTCTCATGTGGAGCGCAAGACGCTTGAAGCGGTCGCGGCCATGCTGGGCCTAAAGAGGTAACCGGGGCTGCCGGCTCACGAAGATGCATGTGTGCAGCGACAGCCAGCAAGCGGGGAATCCAGCCAGGTTACGGGGCACAGTCACCCTGCTCGCCCGATCCTCTCAACGACCCCTCCGGCTTAATCTCTTCGCAAGCGCTTCGACAGCTGGATGGTGCCGCGAACTGTCGTCCACAGTAGTAACTATTTGGAGCAGCGACTGCATTCGCGCGGCGCGCTGCTGCCGGCTGCGCTGTGGACCGCACGCCAACACCTTGATTAATAGTAGCTGAGAGCTGCATTAGTTTGGAGGCACCTAATACTATTCGGTGGCAGACGCTGCAAGTTGGCGCTTTCCCACGTTAGACATGGCGCTTGTGTTCGTGGGTGCGCCGATGGAACACGGACATCTATCCTTTAATCATACTTCTAGCTAGATGCACTGTTGCAGGTGGCGACCAGTTCGTTTTCCGGAGTATGTGCATTGAATTTGCATTTCAACTGGATTTGGACGCCAAATTACTAGTGAAATCAAGTGACCATAATCGGAATTCACAAAATTCTTCGGGATCAGCGCAATTAGTGACGGAATGATACCATGTCAAGCGACGTTCCCCTCAGAGAATCTGAAGAATGCAACCTCAGTGCTGCGCCAATTTGAATCAAGTTCAGCACGAAAGCGTGTCGTGAGTGTATCGCATACAGGCATGTTCATGTCCTGAATAAGCGTGCGTTGAATTTTGATATAACAGTGAGCTGACGCGTAGGTTTCCTAAGCTCATGACACGTTAGTTTGCCACAAAAGTGCGCTTAGACACCCACTGCCCAGCGCACAAGTGTGTGTTACGTTGGTACCCGTGGTAAGCGGACAACTTTTAGGATTCGGCGGCATGATTAAGGGAAGTCGACTTTACCTCTGTCAATCCACTTGAAAGCTCCTTCAATCAGCCTACTACCAATCTGATTATTGAATCAATCTACAATCTACTTTGAAGAGAAATTTATAAGAATGTGGTGCTATTTATTTTAGCGACAATATATCCCATCTGGCCCACTTTGAGAGATGAATGCGGATTGATATGCATGGTAATATTCAAGCATCACGCGATTACTTCGCCGGCGCTGCCATTTCTTCGGCAAACATTGACGGTCTTCAGAGTGCACCGGCATACATAACAAACCACAAACACCTCGGATTGATTGGGTGGACATCCCTGGCCTCAAGCCACCCGACAGCGGCCCATGCATTGATGACGCATGAGTGACATCTTTCAGAGCCTCCCAGTTTGATGGTAGTTTGATTTCACAGAAGAAAATGTTCTGTTTTTCCAACAGATTGAGCCGGCTGTGCCGGGCGTTATTAAGACTTTATTAAGAGGTCTTTATTAAGAGGTCAACGCACATAGGATTTGTAGGAGAAAATGTATAGAATAGTCTTTCAATATTGGCTGCTAGTTTATTCGTGCTGATTATTTGCACTGTCCGGGCAGTGCTGAGCAGGGGCTGCTCTGGTCAGCATGGCAGCTCGATGATGGCTCCAGCAAAAGCTTGATCGACCAGTGATCAACGCAGGCCGTCAATTGGGGTGCCTGGGTCATCACACGGCTTGCGCAGCGCGGGAGTCGGGCAATGCGAGGTCAGACTGGGAGAGGAAGCCCTGGCGGCGCGGGGTGGAGGGGAACCACTTGGAGTATAGCGCGTGCATGCGGCGCCAGGGTGGGATGGGCATCATCTGCGAGTTGAAGGAGGCTGAGATCTCCGCAGCAATGATGTCAACAATGGTCTTGAGCGTCACGCGCGACCCAACAAACACATCCGGCACCGCCTCCAGGACGCAGCCGTAGCCAGCAGTGGGCGACGCGATCACAAACTGCTCGCGGAAGGCAAGGTCGACGATCCGCAGCGACTGGTCATCGCAGCCTTCCGGCGGCATGCAGGCAATGAAGGTGTGCTTCAGGCTGAAGTGGACGGTTCCTGGCGAATAGTGCGCGGAGGAGACGCGGACTTTGGCGAGGTGGCCGCGAGCGCAGAGCTCCGCCGCAAGGCGGTCGAGCCGCGGAATGAGCGAGTCGCCACCAATCAGTTCCTCCACGTCAGCCCGGAGCTGCAGAAAAAAAGCGTCATCAGCCTCACAGCCATCTTTTATTCATTTGGGGGGGGGGGGTGAGGTTCCTAGTAGCCATTTTCTACTAAGGATTGATACATCCTGTTGGCCTCTGGTGCCAGCCGGGCTGACCTCGGTGCATCTCTCATCACCTAAACCACTGCTGGTACTTGAAGGCTTGATGGAGGTACAGTAATAACTGTGCTAATTGACAGCCTTTGTTAGCTACCACGGCGACTCTGGGGCTACCTCGTGATTATCATTTTCGTTATCAGGTGGTAATTGTATACGTTAAGTCCCGTCGATAACCGAAACAGCTTTCCACCAAACACTGAAAACATTACAATTGTACAAGGCTCATGTATAATAGTTATATTGTAGTCATAGTGTTCTCGTACAGAGCGGCAGGAGCGGCGGTTACAGGCTGGTGCAATTTTCCATGTCACTGGTTGCAGAGGGGGGCTGGTGGTCGCAGGCGGCCAGAGACAGGGCTCACCTTTCGATCGTACGACGTCCTTCCCGTCATGCCTAGCGACATCGAGATGGCACTCTGCGTGTTCTTCAGGGATGCCCAGTTGATGGCGGCGCCGCTAGCCGTCTTCGGCATGGAGGATAAATCGTCAACCTGCGATAGTGGCACACAACGCGATATTGGTCAGCGCCGCCGCCGACATGCCCACGGATGCACAGGGCAGAGCGATGCAAACAAATATTAACTAGCACATAGATTTGCAGGGTGCACTCGGGTACACACCCGTACTTGTATAAGGAGTTGTGCTACTCTTGTCAACCTACCACAAAATAATCTTAACTAAGGATTACATGTAAAGCCAAAGAAATCATTTAAAATTAGTGTTACTACTAATGATGCGTGTGCTCGTGCCCACTCTGCGTCTTCTCATGTTACTGCTTCCACCCCGCAGTCGATGTAGAGGACCTTTCTGATTGCCTTTTATTTTGGTGATTTCCGATATCGCCTTCTGCTGCTAGCTCATGTAATTATATATATAAAGCCCCAATAAATCCGAGCACACAACATAATCCTTACTAAAAGTAAAAGTTAAGTTCGCCCCGGGACATCGGCCGAAGCCGCCCCAGCACTTGACCTCTTGCGCCAATTGCAGTCGTAGGTCTGGCATAGCCCGTAGACCATTGCCTCATTCGAACCCCGAAGAGCTAATGCATCAACCGGATAAACCCAGGACACGCCGGGACGATATTGCCGAAATACATTGGCCAGGAATCGATACCGGGACCTCTCGCTTACGAGACGACCGCTCAACCGACCGCCGGACAAGGGATATACCTTGTCTGGCATAATCCCTACTACGAGGGAATATAAACACGATGAGTACAGCACGTGCGCAGTATTTACTTTTTCCGGCGGTCACATATAAATATGCGGTACAATCCTTAGTGTGGAGCTGTGGTACTGGTACGGTACCAGTACCCTGGGCCTAATTAGCGGTACAGCAGGTGCCGTACTGTAGCACTGGCGACCACTGGTACAGCGACAAAGTGTCGGGTGATTCAAGCCTACAAGGCCGCAAAAGACGTCGCATAGCGTATGCTCTGCGCTTGCTAGCAGCACAGGATGGCTTCCGCAGGGAGCCGAGAGTCACCGGCCGAGTCAAGCAAGGCGGGCGGAACGTTGCGCAGGCGACCTCGCCGAAACCAAGGCTTGCAACAAGAACAGGGAACGCAGATGCTCGAAGGGGCAAGGTGGAATTTATTCGCGGAGCTCGTCGTACCTCGCAGTGGAAAATTTCGGAGAGGTCAGATAAGTCCGAGTGTGCGTCAGACGCCACGCCAGCTGCAGCGCAGCTAGCACCGTGTGCCGTAGTGCACGCCCCCCTAAACATCCCCGGGACTGCGACAGGGATCCTCATCTCGAAGGAATTTCCGTTATCATGATCGCGTGGCTCCCCTTCCGGCGCCGCGGTCGCAGACGAGCGACCGGGGAGATCTCCAGGGGTGTGCTGATGACTGGCGGGGGCATCGGGATGTGGCCCCATCCCCCAGATGCCTCCGTCCGGATCGCCCTTGCTTCGGCTTGTGGAACCAGCCGAGGCCATGCGCGCAGCTGATAGGCGGGATGGGGGATTCGAGATGCGAGTGGTGAGGGCCATCGTATCAGAGGGAGGGCAGTGGCAGTGGGGGCCGAGGGCGAGCGTTGTTGCTGTGCGTGTGCAGTCTCACTGTGCCCGCTAAACGAGCTCGCCCCCTTATATAGCGATGGTTGATGCGCCCCGCGTCCGCCGGACTCTAGATGCCGCCGCGCCGCATTATTGACGGCCGTCGACCACGCGCCACTACCCGGTACGCGCCACGCGCACGCGCCCGACGGCACCCGGATGTAGTGCATGCTGGTACTGGTGTGAATTACAAAAAGGGCAGTAACAAATCCACCCACTGCTAAAAGTAGTACTAGAAAATCAACACATCAAGCCGCCTGCTGCTAAAAGCATGCTGGTACAGGATGACTGTGTACTACAGAGATCACAATTATTGAACGGGTTTTCAACGGCCCAGCAGATTCAAATCGTTCCCCTGCGCGGGACAACCAGCGGCTTGGTACGAGATATTTACATAAGGCGGGTAGGATTCAATCCCCCCCCCCCCCCCCCCCCCCCCCCCCCCCCCTCTGTTTCCACTCCTCCCCTTTACTTTATTTATGTTGATCTCACAGTACTTAGTAGAACATGCCCAAAGTTGCACAATAACTACCACTGACATCACTTTTTTTAATGGTTTCAATGCATGTATGGCTGTGTACATAGGCTGTATCTTGCCATGTGCAAGCATAAAATAGAGAGGAGGTGGGGCACTTTTTGGAACCACAACTTTCTGGCGCCAACGCATCATGCACTGATTTCGCGTGTTTGAAAGGGCGCCCACAAATGGTCGTGTTGTCGCGCGGGTGGGTATAAAGCGCACAATAGGCGCTCGCCCGGACTATTCCCACTGTAGTTAGCATGTATGCACATTCAGCCGGCGTTATCCTCGCCCATGCATGCGCTTTGCGATCGAAAATGCAAAACCCGGACTTATGTGGAGGGGTGTGCGCCGCACCAAGCACGCTCGACGAGGTCGCAATAAGGCGTTTTGGGACAGTGAGTCCTTTCGAGCCCGTGGCTCGCATGTGGATGCATCATATGCATATGCAGCCAGTAGGAACATTGGGGTGACTCAAACATGCCGCGTCGGCCGTATATGGCCGAATGACATATGGCCAACACACCCCTGCACATAAGTTTGGGGTCCCTTTTCGGCAGTCTCAAGACTTCAGAAGTCTAGGGTACATGAACGTAGGGCATATGAGATGAAACCCTGGAATCTCAGAGGGTTTTATAAAACCTGCATGATGAGGGGCTGAAACCGAAGCTTAAAGACCTTTGACTAGGGTGTCACGCCGCACTTGGTGCGTGGATGGGCGTCGCCTGCAACTGCACCAAAACCAGGGTCGATATCACGCACACGCCGACGCGCGTGAATAGACAACCAAACGGCGGGATGGCCATGAACGCGCGAGGAAACACATTGGCGAGGGGCTCGGGCGCATTTCGTTGGGGTGCAGCCGTGTGGGCGGCGGCTAGTACATATCGCGTTGCGATACTGACATGGCATCAGTGTTGGCAACGCTCAACAACACCCCCTTGGCTTTAAAACGCTATAACTTCTCAGGGTTTGCTCACAATTGTTTTTTTTTAAATACCACGCAATTTCTCGTTGAAATCTGCGTCGGAACCAGTCTTTCAAAATCAAAAATTCGATTTTTGGGGACCCCGGAAAAATCCCCAGATGATTATCCAAGTTGCCCCTCACTGCCTCATGTGCCCACCCATGTCGGGCGTGTGGCTTTGCGCCATGTGCGTGACTAAGCCCCATACTCGGTTATTTTGCGAAAGCGTTATGTGTGTGGATGACCATGGACCACCAACACTTGGCATGTGCCGCCTCCTAGCGATATACACATCTACCAGCCAAAATGCCATTTTCCACAGCATTTTCAAGGAATTTCATATTAATTAAAGTCCACGCCCCTACCGCGCCACCCCGCCCACGAAACGGTGCAACTGGCATTCCACCACGCGCCCCCATAGTAGTGCATCGCCCTGCTATACCAAGGGGGCCATCGAGCGCCTCTCCTACGTGCGTTCGCCACAGAAACAGCAGCATTTTCACCCCAAAACTGCTCCCCACAGTGGCCAACTTGTCGTTGGGGTGTCACGTCGTGCCTATAGCGACATGCTTTCAGTGGCCTACACGCACGGTGTGTGCAACTTATGCCAAGGGCCGTGTTCACCGAGTTTGGTGCGACGAGTTCCGCTATTTCCATAGGCTTGGACGGTTGGCACAACCCACAATTTCTAGCGCCAACGCATCATGCATGGATTTCGCGTTTTTTAAAGGGCGCCCACAAATGGTCGTGTTGTCGCGCGGGTGGGTATAAAGCGCACAATTGGCGTTTGCCCGCACTATTCCCACTGTAGTTAGCATGTATGCACATGCAGCCGGAGTTATCCTCGCCCATGCATGCGCTTTGCGATCGAAAATGCAAAACCCCGAATTATGTGGAGGGGTGTTATAGAAGCGCGGCGTCGGGGCGACGGCGCGCGCGCAATACATACATATATAGCAGTACTAGTACTATGCCCCTCCACTTCAGTCGTAGGCCCCTTTCGCCGAATAATGCGAGTTCGCAAAAAAGAGGGCAACTTAACTTTGGTGACTTGAAACCCTGGAATATTGCACGTTTATATTTTCGAATCGTCAGCACTATGGGGTTCAATCAAGCCCTTATATTTTAATAGATGTGCCATACAAGCTGTCAAGGCGCCATATGGGAAGTTTCAAGTACCCCCGTAACACATTATTAGTTGGTGCCCATGACGTGCCGTTGCGCACACATAGACCATTGGATGATGGGACGCCCATGGGTGAGCATGGAAACATGTTAGGGTGGTTTAAGGTGGGGTGGGGGCATATGAGCGTGGGCCACTTCAAGTTATTATTTTGTATATACTATTGATGGTATCGATAGTATTGATACCATCGCCATCGCAGTGTTGCCTCGTTGAGCAACCATTAAAATTCATCAGGAAATTTATAGCGCGGCTCGGGGATTGCTCACACAATTATGAAAAACATATGGACAGTTATCTACAGTGTCTACAGTGTCCACTTTTCCATACGCGGAAAAGTAACATTCGGATGTGGCAATCTGGCGGGCGTCCGGGCACATTTAGGCGCATTTAATCCCTAAACGTAGAAGTAGCCCAATAGGTGGAAGCATGACGCACATTGCAACAAGTGGCTTATTCATGGGCGTGCTTGGAATAGGTTTACTGTGCATACGTCTTAATACCAATACCCCATGTTGAGGCAGTGCTTTTTGTGTACTTGCACGTGAACCGCTCATACTTGTTTCATGCCCCCTTGAACGATGGGTATCGGCGCCGCGCTTTATCTCCGCCATATATTTCATAACGTTATTTCCATGGTTGCGTTGAGGTGCCCCGCCCCTGAAGGTATTCGGTTCAGGCTGAACTGAATTCAGCTCAACAGACTTTAGCCAAAATTCAGCTCCTAAATTCAGCCTCTGAATTCAACCGAAAGTATGTTCAATTCAGGTATGCACGTCTTCAGACTGAATTCATGCCTGAATTCCCTCCCCCTCCCCCCCGATGGCGCAAAGCAGTGCCAAGATTTTTTGGGGCAGCGGAACATATTGTTACATTTGTGTGATTAAGAATCATTGACCCTCCCGCCTTTGCATGCTACCAGTGTCTTGATGATGGCTTTACGACAATTAAAACAAATGTTAAAATGGAAGTCATTAGAAATGCCCATGCCGCTAGGAGTTTATTGTAGTGATTGTGACCATTTGATTGAGTGACGCATCTCGCATCATATGCATGTCATATGCTCCCGCGAATCTCCAGCCAATCACAGATGAGGGGTCCCGATGGGACTTGTTTGAGTAGTCCCAAGATGTCGATGATGATGATTATGGTGAAGTACTTGTTGCTGACATGAGCTTTTTCCTAGTTACATACGCCTACGGGTATGGGTACATGTAATCGGGAGGTGGATAGAGTCAGCCCATAAACCATGTGATATATAGCGGGGCCCAAGATGGGGATCGGAGAGGGTCCTCAAAAGACTACTTTGGGGCTTTCATACGAAAGTCGGAAACGTTTTAACTTCTGGAGAAAAGATATTTTGAACAACATTTTTAAACATGCCGTGACCGTACATGTCACAACGGGCGGCGGACGACCACTACCATATATAATATAGTATGTATATCTAGCGGTGCAGAGCCGCGCGCCGGCGCCCGGCGGAGGGAAATAGCTACAAGTACATGTAGTCGCGCCAACAGATCACCGCGGCGAATCATTTTGCGCCTCCCGCCCCTCCCCTCCCCTCCCGCCGCCGACCAGGCTACCACGTCCCGCTTCCCGCCTCCTGCCTCACGCATGTCAGCGGCGCGGCCCAATCGTAATACGCCTTCTCGGCCTTCTTGGTGATGATACTGTGGGCCAAACTGGTAGTTTTAGTAACCATATTGCCACTCAAGAGAATGTTGCGGTGGAGGGGACAAGCAATGATGTTAATGTTGGCAACTCCCCCGGCAGCCCCGCCGGCCCTGGGTCTTAGTTAGAGGGGTAATGGTTTAAACGTTTTAAACATTTCGAGAAAAAGACGCTGTCAACAATGTTTAATACAAATGCCATGTTTGCCGTATGCAACACTGGCTTGCATACCATATGTTGCCATAACTTCAATCAAAATCTATCGGCCAAAACCCCACAGGGCTCCTATAGTTCGCTACATGGTTCGAACTTGCCGTAGTGGTTAGGTCCGAGGAGACCATGAATTATGAAATGCATGGCACGAAACATGACATCGAATTGTACCCATGTAGAGTTCGGGATATATCCGTGTATGTAAAATGACACGCTCAACACGTCACACCCAGCGCGTGAAAACGATTCAGCGCCCTGCTACGCGCGCACATGGCATAATGCGGGCACAGCAAACCGCACATGGCAAGTTGCGGCGTACCGCGCGCGCGAGGATAAAAATTCAACACCGTGCTGTGGTAAGTATTGTTTCAGGGTAGTAGGGTCTGGGGATGGTGGGTCAGCCCCGTGCCGTGATTCGGTGCATAATAGGGTCCCTGTCTGATTCCCTAACCCTCCTGAGATGATCATTCCTTTTTACATACCACAGGCTTACCCCGGCCTGCAAGCGAGCAGGGACGAGATTATGATTTATCTGGACTTCGCCCATGTGCTGCTGGCGGCGGTGTGGCCGCGAGTGCTGGCCGCCGATATGAGTGATAGTACCGGTACCGTCATATATGAGCAACCGCCGGGATGCTGGATTTCCTTCTGGATTTCTGTACGGATTTCTTGAATGTTGCACATGTAGTCGCTAATCATAGCAACCGCCGGGACGATATGAGGACGGTAGATATCTATCGCAGAATGGGCATGACACATGATACAGAAGTCCGCGACAGTGTAATTGATGTACTTTTAGTGTGACGATAAAAAAGTATCGCAGTCGTAGTGGTGCGAGTTACACAACATTAAATATACCACTATATCCGGTATCCCGGTGAGGGGCCGGGAAAATCAGCGCTGATCCTGCGATTATATTCGGATACCTGTACATATTTAGAAACGGGTGTTTTACGCATGTACTGCCAGATGATAATACATACGAATTCAGAGGGCTTTTTACCTCCCTGCTGTGCAAGTATCTAACGGGGATCCATCATATATTCGATTATGTAGCCATTGTATATCCATTATATTCGATTTATTTACACCTCCCGTCCTGTGGCATGAAACTTTCTCATATGGGCGGGTATTCACGAGCAGGACTAGCCACGCGAGTAGTAGTAAGGCCATTCCGAGAAAAAATAACCTGGTTTAGGTCAGTAATATCCGAAATGGGAAATGGGATGTTTTGTAAATTGCGAAAATTTGTAATTAGTGCTTTAAGCAGTCTCCAAAACTTCCAGCGCCCGCACCTCCCGTTTGTCCTTATCCTGCGCCGCCGCCGCCGCTGCCACCGTGCTCGCCCGCATGCAAACCTAGCTACCTTCCAGCTACCTCCTACCGACTGACGACCGCTCCTCATCACACTTCCAGCGCCCGCCAGGAACCTATGCTGGCCGCCAACTCTCACATACTAGCGCATGTTCACCACCATGGCGTTGTCACGATCGGCTCCTATGCGCAAGCTCCGCGTTTCCGTTAGGTGGAACGCTAAAGTCCTTGGCGACACCTACAAGCTGCTCCTCAAGAGCCAAGAATGGGTGGAGAACAACGATTGCATGCAACTGCTGAAGGTTGCAATCGCCGCTCCCCCGGATGGGGCAACTCTGATGTCCATGCTGGAGGACGCTAGCAAGGTAGAGGAGATTTTGCTCAAATGCTGTTGCAGTAGGACTCGGTGCACGTTTCGCCTGGCGATAGCCGGTCGAAGAAGCAACGGTTGGGGACGGGCACGATGGAGTGCACAGATGTGCTACTACACCCGGTCAAGTACTGCATATCCCTCCCAACTGCCACGTTCATCTTCAAGGTTCCCATCAGAGAGCCAGGACAGCCTCGAAATGAAAACCTTGTCAGCGCGTTGAATAGGTTTTACGCTGCGTAGATTCCAGACGGGTTGTGCTTGCCCCCCTCGGCGCGACTTCAAGAAAATGACCGCTGAGCACCGGCTATACAACCATTTGCTTGACTACTTTGAGAAGTTTCAGGTTGGGTGGACGGCCGCCGAGGTGGTTAGCCACGGTGTCCCATTCATGAAATTCTCTACGGCCGGAATATCCTAGCTCACCGGCGCTATGTTGAGGGCCTTCCAGGACACAACGAACGCATGCAAGCGGCCATGCGCCCTAACCGTCGCCCGCCCCCTCATATACGGTTTCATAGGGTTAACGCCGACGTAGTTGTAGTACCCTGACGCATCGACTTTCCCGCCAACTACGTTCCCCCGCGCCGCACGCCGAACTCGAGCAGTTCTTTGGCAGAAAGGAGAGACATAGCAAGGGTGAACAGATCGAGACACGCGTGCGTTCCGCCGTGTTGTCGTTCGAGGATGCGCTCGCTACCAGAGGCAAGTGGGCCCTCCGAGGGAAGTTGATGACGATGTACCCCGCATGTGGGCTGTGTGGCAATCAACTGAGGGCTACCGCAACCGAGTGTTCCCGCCAGTTGATACGCATGCAGTTGTGCACAACCTTTCTGCCCATGATGTCGAACCCCCCATGAGCATGAACCTCTTCGAGGCGCGCTCGAACAAGCCACCACCCCATCTCGCCCGCATAGACGCATTGCTCGAGCATGCCGACTTGTACAACCCGATAAACGTGACCGAGTTCACATGCGGAAGTACTCCCAATAAGACTTCTTCGTCAAGGCTATGAGAAAGCGGCTGTCCAACCCGGTCATGTTTTGGACTTGGCGGTATGGGGGAAGCCGAGTTGGGCTCGCGCTGCACCGCTGCACCATATCTAAAAGGTATTCCCTCGCGTGCCCGCCGAGTTCCGGGTAGTGCGGACATGGTGAACAAGACGAACCAGGTGAGCAACAGACTGGGGGATACATTCGAGGTGCAGTATAGGCAAGCAGCGAAGCAAGAGTACTACGCAAACGTGATGAAGCCGTCGTTCATGTCTAGCAAGGCAGTCTTGAGAGCTGTGTTCGAGTACCTCCCCGGAGGGAAGCTGCCCTTCGATGGCAGTGATGAGGCGGCTAGCATGGCCAGCTACTAACGCCCTATTTGCTGACGACCCTGACATGATCTTTGACCTGAGAAAAGTGAATAACGGTGAGCTTGGTCCACAGGATTTCGACGTTTTCTGGACCAAGTTGGCTGCCTAGCTCAAGGAGCACAAGCGTGTGGACGATCGAAGGCACGATAAGTCGTTGCTGCCATGCTTGGCCTATCATGCTTAATACACCATGTTGACTTGGCATCATGCAGATATTGACATGCTTGATATGCCTTTGCAGGTCAGACATGCTACCATTCAGTATTTCCCATCATGGTCATGGTGGACAAGGTTGTGAATGCCTTGGAGGAAGAGCACGGCGACTTGGAGGAGGCTGGCATCAGCGTCCCGTCCCATGCATGTGTGGAGCTGCAGTTCTGCCCAAGGAACATCCTGGCCACAAGGGACTTGGCATTTACGTGTCAGTTTATGTGCATGTTCTGCATAGCATGTTGTGCAATTTAATGCTGCATGTGAGATGTTGTATTAAACAGTGTTGTATATATGTTTGCATGGCTGCATGGAGACTTGACATGTAGCACGCACTTCAACAGAGGACGCTAAGGTCTAAGAGCATCAACGCGCAATACTGTGCAGCCCTATTCAAGTACAGGAAAATGTACGGGATGTTCTAGCCACTATGTTGGACAAGCAGCCACAACATGCTGAACATGTTGTTGCTGCTTTCATGAACGACAAGGCCAAGGTAAGCCGTGCAGTTGATTATGCTCCTGTATTGATTAGCCTAGTAGATATTTACATGTATGTCGTTGAGAACTGTACATGTGTGCATACGCATGGCAACATTGGAGAGTCCAACCTGGCCATCGCAGTCACCTCTAGAGGCAAGGTGTTAGCTTTCTTCGTACCGATACTCGGCTGCCCGGTATCGATACTAGTATAGCGCGGTATACCAGTACTCAGCTGCCCGTGTACCGGCTGTATGGCTACATATGCGGTTGCCCGCGTGTATATGACATGATCGGATGTTTTGAATTACTTTCACAAGGCGAGCATCGTCCCAACACGGGCAGAGCATGCGCATATTGATGGAGACCACAACTTTCACAAGGCGTCGTTCACCCCCAGCGTGACATTGGTGCGCGAGGCCCCGCCGCTGAAACCACGAACTTCGCAAGAATCATGGAGGAGCTGCCAAGCTATAACCGCGGTGCGATGATCCCTCTGCCTCCATGCGCTTACCATCCGTGCCATCATGCATACACATGTATTTTGTGTCATGCTGAGACATGTGGCGGGCTGCCGCAGGTCAAGTGCATCTGGCAATTAAGGACGATGTCATGAAGCCATCGTCCCCACTGCGGCACATGGCGGAGCTGCTTCCAGTCCTTAGACACCGGCCAAACTGATCCCCATCTTGATGATATGTACTTACGGGGGGCCCGACCATAACTGCAACCACATGTCGGTGCACTTGGGGCTGCTGGCCCTCTTCCTTGAAAGGGGCATGGACACCATGCTGGTGACCAGGACGGCCCCGCAGCACAGCTGGGCTAACTCTGCACAACTTGTCATGGGCACAATCAATCTCGCCATGCAGTGCGTTGCGTTGGCGTGGATGCCAATGGGTGAGGGGTTTGAGGCTGTCATGGCCCACTGCCACGGGATGGCGGGTATCCGAGCTGCTGCCGCTGTTGCCGACAAGAGAGCGGTAAGTCCGTGCATGTAGCCTTGTGCATGATTGCTCGTGTTGTAGTGACTGCGGTAAAATTGGCTATCAAATTGGTCTTAAGCTTTTTGTTTTGCTAGCTTGAAAAACATATTATGCGGAGGAATATATTTGGTAGAGAGTATCCGCCATATCAATTGAAAGCAATGTTGATATTATCGTCGTCACGGCGCTTGATTTCTCGCTCATTCCCAAGAAAGACCTATTAAAAAAGTTTCTAGGGTTTTAGGTTTTAATAGGTCTTTTCTAGTTTCCCTTATAAGGCCCCGGTGTGGGGTCCGAGGTCCCGTTATTCCAGTATCATTGCTCGTGGATGTCGAGCGTCCGGGACCGCGCGGTGGATTCCAAGCCGGCCGCTACATGGCATTGCGTTCGGCCTCCGGGCGAAGGGAGAGGAAGAAGGGAGAGCTCTCGAAGCACGTCTGACAACAGCGAGCGCCTCACGGAAAACCCGACGTGATGCTGCGAGATTGATACCCACCATATCCACGGTTCCTCGCCTCGCCCAGTATGGCCAACCGCCACCCAGCGCACGCATCGTCCTACCGCGCCCATACGGAGTGCAGCTGCTACCTTACCCCGCATATGATCGCGTGGGGTGCATCCATCTCGAGCCGGGGTGGGTTCCAACCCGCAGGACCAACGCCAACATGCATGCCTCTCTCGACAGGGAACATGCATGGCCGGGCATCCTCACCGTAGTTGGGACAGAGGGTCTTCGGGACTGGAAGTTCCTCCTCATAGACGCGCTGGAGGATACCCGGGTTTCTGATGTAGACATGTTTAGCGAAGTCGACCGGATATGGCTCGCTGCGGCGCAGGCTCAGCTGTACTGCGCCCTTGAGGTGTGCATCGCGAAGGACCCACAAGGGAACGCAAAGCTGCGGGGAGCTTTGTCGACCAGTTCAATATGTTCACGGCAATGGCGCTCGCGGCTACGGCCATGTTGTCCCGCTACCTGCACTTGAATCATCCCCGTGACATGCCGACCAATGTTTTCAAACTGATGGAGGCTCCCAATAATTGGAAAGCCGACCTGGCGGGTGGCTTCGTCCCCTATTACCCGCACCCAGCAAGTGCAGCTCTAGCACTCAGGGCAAGCTTCCTGCCGTACCCCAATATCCCGTGGGGTGTGGAGGAGGCCACCGGGCCAGCGGCCTCCGTACTGACTCCCATCATGTAATGGGCAGATAGATACCTGCAGCCGGGATCTTGTTCTATACTGGTCGACTCACGAAATGTTGCAGTGAGACCGGCTCATGGGATGCTCCACCCCACTTGGGAGAGTAGACTGCGGACAGATGAGGCATAGTTGGGCCACCAGCCAAAGTGCTTAAAGGTAAAGATGAGGCATAGTTGCTCATAGCCAGTAAAGTAGCGAGTATCTTTAAGCATTATGTAACAGTCGGACAAACCTTGTCCTTATTACTATACCAACTGTGTCACCTCCCTTTGAAGCCCCACGTACCCAGCAGAGTGCCAGCATGGGCTGTTTAAAACCGCCGTCGATTCAGATGGCCAAGGGAGGCTAGGTTTATGGCGGTGGGCGATGGGTGCGCAGGGCAGCGGCGCCGGGGCGGTGCGCGAAATTGCTAGGCAGCATAACTTTGATCGCTTACCCTTACCAGCTATGCTAAGGAAATTCAGCTAGTAGTGCAGGGTCATTGTATTATATGTGCACCACAGCACCTACTGCCCCACATCATGTGAGGACATGCCAAACCGGGATAAGTGCGGGTATGTCACTATGTCCGGATCGGCATAGAAGCAGAACCGTTTCTCCTCGATGTGCTACAACGCGACAAGGAACGAAGGCGTCATGCCCCTTGCGAATATTTGGACGAAGGCGCGCCTTGCTCTGCCACACACCAATGCCGAGGGGGGATCCTATCACCATGCGCTTAGCTGCGTGCACTTGCTGCGACTCTTGTCCGTCGATTTCACAAACGGCATTTCCTTTGCTAGCGCGGCCGGGGCAGTGCGGCGCCAACGCGCAGTAGGGTACGCAGTACGCGGCCCACATGGTAGTAGGAAGTTGAGCAAATACTCGGAATATGTTGTGTTAAGATTCTAACCCATGACTTGCGTTACAATTCCAGCTAGATGGGGGGTAGAGGGCGGCATGGGGCCCGGGGGGGGGGGGGGGGGGGTCACTTGGTGTCATGGGGGTTGAGTGTCACTTGGGTGTCATTTCATATTCGCGCTTCCATGCCGGCTTCAGGCTCCAGTGTGCTAGTTCCTTGACCGTATTTATCCAGCGCCTCTGCGCATGCCGCTCATGTGGCGGGGGCGGCTGAGGTGCATGGCTGCACGGCAAGGCGGCGGCTTCCATGTAGTGCCCTCAAACATCTCCGCCGCATCGTCTGCGCCAGCGGCCTCCCACTGAACCACAAAGCATGGCTGCCGAAGAGGCAGGCTAAGGAAATCTGGGTCCATGCATGCACAAAGGAACTTGAAGCATGCCTCAAGTAAGAATTGCCGCCCTTATGCCCGCTCCGTGTCAGTCGTGCCACTGCCCCTGGCCACGCATTTCACGTCCCGCATATGCATATGACATAGGGCATGCGTTCATAGGACAGCAGCCTAGACACAGTGCGTATGAAGGCAAAGGCGCGCGGGGGGGGGGGGGGGGGGGGGGGGGGGCTTGGTACGCTCCATCCAGAGCTCTGAGTCGCGGGCAGAGCTGCCCTTTGCCGCCTCATGGGCTCTCACTCGGCGGACCAGATTGTGCATGTTCAGTTTCATCAACTCATTAGGTAAATGTATGCTGCACCATCTGCGCATAGGTCAGCAAGCGGTTTAAGCCCTCCTCACGCTGCTTTTTTATGTACTCGTTGACACGCTGGCAATCTTCACTGTCAGCAGGAGCGTCACACTCCTCGCAGTCCCTCATGTAGTGGACGACCGCTCCTTGCAACGCATGCCACATGACTGCCATGCGTTGATGCTCTGCGCTGTCAAACATACCCCTGCAGGAATTGCCGCGCATGCCACGTACTCAGTAGACAGCACCCCACTACAGCGGAACATGGTTGTGTTACTCCTACCACTAGCATGGAGGGGCCCTCACCCAAGGACCAGCACTGCCATAGTCTCCACGATATGCATGAAGTCCTCGCATGTCCAGTTGGCACACACCACACCGCTAGTGCCGGCTGACGGCATCATCGGCCGGACTGACCTGCCAAAGTCACTGGTCAGCAAGGCGACCAGCGCCATCCGCTTGTCCATCTTCTTCATTTTGTGCCGCATATCATGTGAGGGCACACACATATCAGCAACGCCCCTTGCGGCAGGAACCACGGGCGGTCAGCAACATCGACGTAAAAGATCAATAACCTTCAGGGTGCCGACATACTCCCAAAAGTCCTTGACTACCCCCAGTAGTAGTGCATGTGCTATCGGTAGCGGCCAAAAGTCAACATAGCTTATATACTGCCAGCGCACAATTTGAGAGAGGCCTGAAGTGACGGCTATCGGCATGAATGGCACGATGCGCCCTACGCCAGCCTCCACTGCCAGATACATCATATATGCGCTGGACATTTGCGGGTGGGCATCCCCGCAGTAGGCAATGCTGGGTTGGTAGTCATCGTCGGCAGTCTTTCCCTGCGCTGCGTCCATCACCACCATGTGCACGCCGTCTACATAGCCGTCGCAGTAAGGGGCGCCTGGACGGCAGACTCCAAAGTAGTAGCACTTGCATGCACCCGAAGCCGCCCATGTATGATCAGCATCATCCAGAGTGGTAATAAGATATCTGCATGCAGACATATCACGCATGATTGTACAGTCATACCTTTTTCTTGTCCCTGCCCTCTGTACTATGTAGCAGACAGTAGGAGCAGCCGTGCCACGATGTAACTCCACCACGCTTCATAGCTTTGGAGCGTCCAGGCATATCAGCAAAGAAGGCGCCAATATATATATATATATATATATATATATATATATATATATATATATATATATGTAGTCCATCATCCCACGTTGTGCATGTCAGTGTTATATCCCGGCGGCAGCCAATCGCAAGCTAACGTGCCCACTTCAGGTTGACAGTGGGTACACACCTGATGTTGCAAGTCACGGCGCGCTCTGGACTTCTTGCCATCGTTGTAAGTCAACTACTCATACACATCTTGAACAGTCAATGCGCCCTCCGCGCTCTACCTCGAGTGTCTCCTCTACATACATGTCAATTTGCTTTGGTGCAAAGGGCCCTGGGATGATGATCAACATCTTCATGTTGCTTTTCTCCCCCCGATTCGATGATGGCATGTCCTGACACCAGCAGTAATAGGCCACACCGCACTACCGCATGTCAAAACCACCCAACTATAATTATACTCATATATATTATCCCGCTGCATATAACAGCCACGGCGCACCCAGCGGGTGCCTAACCGGAGATATAGCGACATATACATTTCGCGGTACGTTGTTTAGTACTCTAGAATAGTGTATCGTGTTTATCGCTTATTTTCCGGTATATTCCGCTCGTGTGGTGCGTAGCAGTGCGCGAAAACGGCCTCCTGTCGGCCGCAAGCCACGGACGGGCAGTACCCGTTCGGCTCACGGAGGGGGCGATGTTCACGGCCCCATGCCCGAGCCGAACGGGCACCATCTGCCCTGGAAATAGAATAGGTCCATAGTCCATCTCATAGGGATGCTATAGAAAAATGGAGCTAGAGGTCGGGGGCTAGAGAGACAGTGCCCCATGTGCCCCTGATTCAAGAAGCCGTCCGATCTTGGAGCCCGCGTTTTCGGAAATACACCCCCGGCCTCAACCCCTCCCGCGGGGGCGGCTCAGGTAGCTCACTGCTTATCGATCGTATGAGCACTAGTAGAGCTACCAGTTTGAGAGTAGGCGGTCAGTTTGCGGTCAATCTCAGTCGATGCCGGCCCGATGGGCCCGACCGCCCCGGATTTTCCGCGCTCCCGACCCCCTCCCGCATAGGCATCGCCTGCCACCTGAAGCTATCTATTTAGCCCGCCGCACATGTACCGTCCCATGGTCTAGCTTCTAGGGGTGCGGTAGAGCCCATGAGTGGCCCATGAGGTGGTCGGTGCGCGGTACCCCATCTCCCCCCATATTCTTGAGCCGAGATTAGATAAACGGGCTGAATGGGGGGCCGGCCGACCACCACCCGTAGATGAGTGATCGACGCGCCACCCATCTACCTAGGCTTGCCGAAGGCCACTAAACCCATATGCTAGTGATAGAGACCGATATGGGTCGATTTGTCTGCTTATAGGTGCACCGGGAGCCGATGGAGCGACGGGTAGCTGTGATAATCTTTAAAATAGCGAAATGCGGTTATCGGGAGGAGGTGAGACACGGGATAAATCGCACGATTCTTCACCCGTGCCTCATCAAATCCCAAACGACTCGGCCCATATCCCACTCCTAGCCCATAAGGGCCCATGGATGGTGGTATAGAGGCTCTCGTTCACGTCATGTGCACTGCTAGCGGCCGATTCGGGGGTGGGATGGGGGTTGTTCTTGTACGGGTACATGAGACACCGTGCGCGCGCTATATCGCCGATTTTAAACACCGTGCGGGTGCCACACCTAGGATGATGATCAGCTTCTTCATGTTGCGCTTCTCCCTCCGATTTGATGATGGCATGTCTTGACACCTGCAGTAATAGGCCACACCGCACTGTAGCAGGTCAAAACCACCCAACTATAATCGTAGTCAACTATTTAATTATATCTGACTCGCACCATATAACAACACTTGGGTACGAACCTAATGCCAGATATCCAGCAAGAATATGCTTTGTTGTAGTGCAGCTCCACCTCATCTCCACATAAATCATACACCCCGTTGTCTTTGTGAGAAAACTGCCCGTTGGTGGCAGCATCCATGGCCTTGCAAGCTTCAGAGTTCCAAAACCCATTGATAGATTGGTCTCTGCCTGTGCCTCGGCGCAGAGCCCATTCCTCATCCCAAAAGAATCGCATCACCACCTGCATCGTGTTTCGTGCAGCAGCAACAAGAACTCAATTAAGCTTTGCGCTGACAATGCTGCCGATGAGTGGGCCCAAACGGAAGGAAGGGGGGGGGGGGGGGGCGCATCACCTCACACACGTTGAAGTAGTAGAAAAAACTTGCGCGGTTGAGGCGTGGTTGGGCGCGGGTGGGTCACCATGGTGCAATGGTGGGTCACCATGGTGCAATGGCTCGGGTGTCCAGCGCGTCAAATTGCAGCGAGGGCATCGGTCGTCGTAGCTCGTGTCACCATACAGGGAGTGGCCGTACCGATGCTCGTCGCACGGGCATCAATGAACGATATACTTCTTTATGTCCGGGACGTAATGGCACTACTCCATATGGTACCATGTCTCGGTAAGCTCTGACCCGTCCTTCGGTAGTATGTGTTTGTTTAGCAGCTTCGACAACCTCTCGAATGCCGCCGTCTTTATGTTGTGCTTCAGCTTATTCCACTCGCAGAGATTGAGCGCGGCCTCCATCAGGGTGGCGTCGGCACCGGTGTACAATTGACGGCG
Organism: Tetraselmis striata; assembly: GCA_006384855.1. NCBI lineage: Eukaryota > Viridiplantae > Chlorophyta > Chlorodendrophyceae > Chlorodendrales > Chlorodendraceae > Tetraselmis > Tetraselmis striata. The sequence goes on from VCJN01002608.1 coordinate 26,825, forward strand.
TCTGTCGCGAAGGGGGTGGGGGAGCAGGTGTTAGCAACGGACAAAGAGGAGCCACACAGGGGGGGAGGGGGAGTCGACACGATACATGCTCACCTCGTCCTGTCGTCGTACTTCCCTCGAGCGCCGCTGGTCCCGGTATTGAAGTCATACCCCGCGCCAGCGTCTCCTTCACCGTCGCTATCGCTACGGCTGTCGTTAGAGGGGTTGCCTTCCTCGATCCCTGCGACAATGCCTTCGGCGCCATTGTCGGAGTCGGCGTCGGAGTCGCTGTCGGCGTCGAGAAGTTCGTGTAGCTCATGTTAGAGTGCACGCGCAAGCATCTAAACGAACGCGCGTGTAAGCGTCATTTTCAGCAAATCATCGTTTGCACCTTGCCAATGCGATAGTCTTACCAATACCTGACCTATGGGGCAAGAACGCGGGCAAGCACCCCCCGAAGGCACCGTCGGTGGGTGCGCAAGGGGCGCACCGCCAGTAGGTCGTCAATGGCGCCTTGAGGCGACATGTGAGTGAAATCGCCCAGCTACTCTGTCGTCAATTATAGCGGTTGTATCGATCTCCGACTCAGATAGCTCTTCCGAGTCGCCGTCGTCGTAAATCACCTTCATCACCAGCTCCCTATCCGCCGGGTCTGCGTCCTCGTTATCCCATCTCCAACTGACGACCCGGATGTTGGATGATACACACGGGTGGCTATCACGGGGCGGCGTGGGAGGAGTAACGGGACGTCATGGAGGGCAACGGAGGCAGGGGGGCGTGGGGGGGGGGGGGGGGGGGGGGGGCTGGCCGAGAAAGCTCTCCCGCGGCCCGAACGTCTTGGTTATGATAGTCCCCACGTGAAGTTCGGCATTCATCTCCTGCGCTGCCATGCTTGCTGCCATGCCACCATCAGACGACACCGAACGCCCCTCCCCGCCGCTTGCAACAAAGTTCCGAAGAGCATGGACCTCGAGATCACATATTTACAAACATGGGCAGTCACGAGGGCGGCATGCCGCTCCACCAACCCCGAGCCGCGGAGTTCACTCCCATACCAGCTCCATATTAAACGATCTCCCATAGCTAGGAACGGCCCAACTCTGTAGCTCACCCCTCCCCGGGGAGCTCACTATTACATGCACCCTCGCAACTGGTGAGGGACTATATCTTGAGCACGGCGGTGCCTCGCCGCACCGGCTCCAGTCTAGTCTCTAATCCTTCCCCTCCGAGCATATTGCTTGCGTGTCATAGCCAGGCACGGCTCTACACTCGGCCGTAGGTGTAGGGGCTTGGCTGCGTGTGGCATGATCCTGGGGTGGCGCTGGTAATTAGGGAACCAGGCGCTACACATAAGTGTATCTCCGCGCCCCTCTCCCGCGTTGTGCCCATACCCGAGCTGGTCAGCCTCTCGGAACCTCCATTGTTGTGCAGGAGGGTGGGAGCGGGGGCTAATAAAGGGGCTCTCTCGCAATTTGAGAACCTGGCCCTGAGAAAACAGCTCCATCAGGGATTCGAGCTGAGGGAACTTGACAATAATATTTGACCCCCGACGCACGGCCGCACCCTGGGCAAGCCACCTGCCGCATTGGGAGCGGTGCGCCCTCGGTTGCAAGCTAGGGGATGTAAACCAGCTCGGGCCATAACGGACATAGTGATCTGGCTCCCAACCACCGAGGCCAGGCATGGGCTAGGCAGAAAGAAGTATCCGGCAGCGACCTCCAGCAGCTCATGCGGAGTCATGACCGTCCGCGCGGTGGGGATGGACACTGTCCACATGCCCGACGCCACGTCGAGCTGGTTGGACAAGATCCGTTCCCTACATGTGATAGGGAAAGCGCACACCTCATTCTGAAGCCGAGAGTTTTGGGCTTGGTCTAGAAATGCCTTCAGCTCCCTTTTGCGAGCCCGACGCAGCCTCCGCTTCCCGCTCCATCACGCGGGCATCCGCGTCGCTCAGGTGGCCAGTAGTAGCCGCCTAGCGGCGACCCCACGCCTCGTGCACCGCCGCGGGGTAGCTGGCCGACCCACGAGCATCGTTGAGGAAGTGGTCATACCAACGGGCGGAAGAAGTTGCGCTGAAGTTGCATCGGCCAGGTACGGACCCAAGCTGTGGGTCAAAGAAACCAAGGGTGGGGGTGTTGGTGTCGGAGTTCCTACTGAGGAATATCGGGAGGATGCCGTGATTCATGCAGCCGTTGAAGGCGGCAACATGAACGGCATGCATGCGGCGGATGCCAACGCCCTTCAATTGAGTGGGGAGGTGAAGCATGCTGCGCGCCATGGCCGCTGCACCCTCGCTCAAAGTAGCCTCCTCTGCTACCATGGGGTCAGGGTCGTGCAAAAGCTCCGCCAAGAAATCGGTGACCAACTCCGGATCGGTGTTGGTGCCGTACGTGGAGAGATCAAAAGAGACCCCTAGCACCCGCTCGACCGCCGTGAGGACGGTGGCATCCACTGCCTCCGCGAAGGCCTCTATCTCGGGCGGGAGGCAGTTGCGGAGCCAATACCCCGCCCTGTGCTGCATGCAATGCTTGAGCATGGCCCATGCGTGGTGATGCATGGCGTGGGTCTACCGGCGGCTGGGCTTGGCAAATAGGAGCTTGCTCAGGCTGGCGTCCATCTCCTCTAGTAGCTCCTCTACTTTGCCGCGCATGTAGGCGTGCACATACCCTAGCGATCCGAGCGGCACGTTGAGGACCAGGATGCCGTGGTGGCCATCCAGCTCGGGCCACTCGATGCCAGCCGGAGCCTCACGCCGCGCAGCCTCCATGTCCGCGCCGTACCTACGCGTGAATTTTGTCGAAGCACACCTTCAAGCCCCACGGACGCTCTGATGGACATGCGAAAGGCGTGAAGGACCGGCCAAACAAGCTCCGGGTGGCCCACAAGATATCTATCGTCGGCGTTGAAGCGCGCCGCCCCGCATGTGACCTCCAACATGCGGTCGCACTCATGCACGTCGGAGAAAATTGCGACATATAAGGAGGTGGTGGCCAACGGCGCGCCATGTTGCACGCTGTCCTCCGACCGCAGAGGGGCGCGCGGACCGATCGTCCACGAGCAGAAACGAATCCGTAGAGAGGGAGGCAAGGAGTGCAGGGATGACAAAGTATAGAGGAGAGCAATCGATGTGGCGTTGGACGATGGTGCGGCGCCACGTCTCGCTGCAAGCGTTGCGAAGTTCGGTGTGGACGATGACGGCACGTGGGCCAAGCTTCTCGGCGATGAGGCGGACGCCGTGGATGAGTACGTAGTCCCCGGCGGAAATGCCGACGCCAAGTTGAGACGGCGCGAGCACTTACACTTAAGCCTCCGTCATGTTGTCCACCACCGCCCGCTCCGCTGCGCGCTGCTCTGCCTTCCCGACTGCCACAGGCCGCACGCCCAGGGCCCCACCCTCACCTAGCATCTTGACAAGGGCCACAAGCCCAGCAGAGGCGAAGAGCCGGTTGAAGCACCCGGGCCGGCGACCTGGGAGGTACATTTAGGCGACCTCCGACATGGCGCTGACCGCCGCAGGCCCCGACGCCGTGGTGTATTCGTCCACCGAGCAACGGAGATACTCGTTGCGCATGCATGAAGGCCTTGCCGGTTGTTGGTACGGCACGCGTATGTCCACCGTCAGGGCAGCCCCGTCGAGCGACAGATATCATACGCGGCGTCTCGGATCGGGTGGCCACGGGACGGGTGCTTGTCGCGCAACTGTGCGAGGATAGCAGGATCGGATGGGTCGCCCACACCCTTAGAAGAGAGTCGGCCCGCCCCTCGGGAGAGCTCTCCGTTATCCACCAACGCCACCACGGTGTCCGCAGTGCCCACGAGCATCGCCGCAAAGAGGTCACCGTCCGTTAGATGTTGGCGGCCATGTCCGGCATAGAGCGCTTCGGTGTGGGCGTCGTCCTATGAGCGCACGAGTTCGGTCATGCGCCGCTCGGCGAATGCGCGGAAGCGCCGCGCCAAGGCTTGTTGCCGCCGCCGCCCTCTTCGGCCCGGGGCCATGACAGAGCAACAACTGCGGCAGCATGTACTTCCACTTAAACGCCCTATCCAACACCACCTGATTATCGGCCTCCACCGCCGCCACCACCCGCTCAGTCACGCAGCGTTGTCCCTCCGCCCACGCTTCTTGGAAGTCGATAGAGAGCGCCGTCTCCATGGACATCTCCGCCGGCATGTGCACCATGTCCACGTCGGAGAGGTGGTCCATCGCACCCCAACCCACCCCGTCGCCGGCCGGAGATGGGAGAGTAGGGAGAGGCGGATACCGAGCCCGTGAGGGCTGGATACCGGGGCGGCCGGCCGGTGCACCCACATGAAGCGGAGCGGGAGCAACAACCGGGGGCACTACGACGCCCCCGGACGTAGCGACGGGCGGCAATGCATGCGTGCGAAACCAGCACCGACGATTGTCCCGCTCCACCGGCGCGGCGCCTCTTCCGACGGCGGTGCCGCTCGGCCAGCACGGCACACCACTTTGGCTAGCGACAGCGGCGACCTCAGCGAAGGCCACCACGTCAGCCGGGTGGTGCGCAACGCGTACTCATGCTAGTTTGAATTACAGTAACAAACGCGTACTCATACTCGTACCATTTACATAACATTAAATAGTAATATGATGTACTCAAGGATTATTATGTCCCGCCATCAGCGCTACTGTGCCAGTGCCAGTCTTGTCCCGGGGGGCGGAAAAATCAGCGCTGATCCTATGATTATATTCGGGTACTTATTTAGTTATGTAAGCGGGTAGTTTTTAAGTCGCTACAGGTAGGTGTACTGCATATGATAATATATCCCGTCCCTTGGACATGAAACTTTCTCATATAAGCGGTTATTGACGAGCAGTACAAGTTGCCATGCGAGTAGTAGTAACAGTCTCGTGATGTTGCTGGCGCGAAGCTGGCGCCAGCATCATAATACTGGCGCGGGGAGTGGATTATGTACGAATCGTAATGTTGAGTCGCCAAATCTAATATAGCGTTGAACACTGTAAATTTTATTTAGCGACTACATGAGCTAGCAGCAGAAGGCGATATCGGAAATCACCACAATAAAACACTGTAAAATAGTAGTAAACGACACACTGTACACTACGGACAGCATCAGATATTATCAGTACCAGTGTGAATTACAAAAAGGACAGTTCCCCAGAATTAGAAAATCAACACAGTACCAATAGCAGTAGCAGTAACAAGATGTAATTTGCTTTTTAATAGTGAGCGTCGCCTATCCAGCGCTTTCCGTAACTGGATCTGCCCAAACGGCCGTCGTGGAGGTATTCAGTTCAGCCTGAGCTGAATTCAGCTGAATTCAGCTGAACAGACTTCAGCCTAATTTCAGGCCCTTAATTCAGCCTGAAGTCTGTTCAGTTCAGGTATGCACGCAGGTATTCATACTGAATTCAGGCCAAGAGACCCCCCCCCCCCCCCCCCCCCCAACAGCGGCGCAGAGCAGTGACATTTTTTGTGCGATTGAAAAGATTGTTACATGTGTGACAACCACGGGACCGCCGGTATGGGACACGGACTGAATATAGGCGCGGAAGGGAACTGGGACGAGTCACTAGCGCTACGGCGGTAATAAATAGCGGGGGGGCGGGCGGCGGCATGGCCGCGGGGTGATGCCGCCGCTGCGCTACTTGCGATCATGTGATTAGCCCTCCCGATGACACCGGAACGCCACCCTCGCCGGCGTTCACGACTGCAGGCTCCGCGGCTAGCTCAGCAGCATCCCCACGGCTCGTTGGTATCGTGAGGGAAGAGTGCATGGTTTGGTGAGGCGAAAGTGGTGTGGCAGTGTGTGATGTGCGTTGCGGATCTCCTTCCAGCATCGTGGCGTCCGGCAGCCGTCAGCATGGAAGCAAGGTCAATAGCTAGCGCCAAAGATAACATAACCCATAATAACATATTATACAAATTCAAATCGTTTTACACCGGCCGTGCATATATTGCAAATTATCGCGTCAATACTAGCTAATCTACTGAAACGGGGCTATTTATTACTATCCGCCACACATCTTGGCCATATACGGCTACGCCACGTAGGACACCCCAATGGGCAGCAGAAAACTATCTCCACGGATTGGGACTATTCAGAGGTAGTCAGTCCTATAGCCGGGCCCCACACTTGAAACTCGTATTTCTAAAGGGACTTCGGATAGAGGGTATTCATGCCATTTCCGGGAGGTATTCAGGCTGGACTGAATTCAGCTGAAGTCGGGACTTCAGGCTGAAGTACCATGAACTGCGGGCCCTTCAGCGCAACCCCGGTAGTTATATGCATGAAATGCTGTATGATAATCCAGCGAAGCGTCGATTTTTCGGCGGTGAGCTTTATTGCCGTACGGGTACCCGTATAGTGCAGCGGATCGGGCCTATAGGTGCGTGACTAAAGCGCTTATCTACTGGCATGTACTACTAAGTACTATAATCCACCCACCCGCCCGCCCGCCCGCCCACCCACGGTCCTTAATTACACAGCCGTCCGATTACGATCTCACGGTTAGGACGGAGGCTATGAGTACTGGTACTCGCTACTCGCTGCTGGTAATGGAAAAAAAACTCGGGTACTTCAAAGCGCTGGCAATGCGAACGCTCGCTGCTGGTAGTGGTACTCGCTACTCGCTGCTGGTACTGCTGGTACTGCTGGTACTAGTACTGGTTCTCGCTACTCGCTGCTGGTAATTGAAAAAAAACTCCGGTAATTCAAAGCGCTGGCAATGCAAACGCTCGATGCTCGTACTTCAAAGCGCTGGCAATGCAATTGAGTACATGTGCTAGACGCAACATTCAAGAAATCCACACAGAAATCCAGAAGGAAATCCAGAAGGAAATCCAGCTACGGGCCGACAGAGGCGGGAACCGCCATGGTAGCCACCGACCAGGCATCGCCACTCGCCAGCCGCCGCTCCACGCAGTAGGGACGCTCTCCCCAGCACACAATCCCGGGCCACTCCAATAGCGGCACTAGGCCGAATGCGATATGTGAAGACGCCGACAGGAAAGGAGCTTCGAAGTTGAGGTCTCGCAGCAAGGAGCGGAAGTGGGGGGGTCCAACCTAGAACGGGGCGCCATGGGCGTGCAACAGACGCAGGCCACCCAACGCAAGATCCGCCGCCAGCTCGGTCGCGTCCTTTTCCGCCTAACGTAGAACGCTCTCCAGCACAACATCCCGGGCCACTCCAATAGCGGCGCTGAGCCGAATGTGATGTGGAGGCGCCAACGTGAGAGGAAGGGAGAAAGTGCTCAACGAGTAGGGAATGGAGAGCCGACCGAGCCAGCAACGACTTAAGACGCCGGTGTCCAGCGCGCGTTGTTCCGCCCAGCGCCAGATCCGCCGCCGGCTCGGTCGCGTCCCCTTCCGCCGAACATAGAACTCCCTTCCCAGCACAACATCCCGGGCCACTCCAATAGCGGCACTAGGCCGAATGTGATGTGGAGGCGCCGACATGACAGGAAGGGAGAGGGTGCTCAAAGAACAACGAACGGGGACTTGATCGGGCCAGCAACGACGTAAGACGCCGGTGTCCAGCACGCGTTGTTCCGCCCAGCGCCAGATCCGCCGCCGGCTCGGTCGCGTCCCCTTCCGCCGAACGTAGAACTCCCTTCCCAGCACAACATCCCGGGCCACTCCAATAGCAGCACTAGGCAATGCAATTGATGGAACTGTAGGCCAGTGATATATATAGAATAACCCGTTCTTTTAAAATTTTCTGAAAAATCGATGCATCGCTGATTCAACTGTCAATTTACTTCATACATACGCATTCAAAGGATTTTTCACCTCCCTATGCACGTATCTAACCTGCATCCATCGTTTATTCGATTATGAAGCCACTGTATGCATTATACTCGACTATTACATCCTCCCGTCCCTGGGCAGGAACCTTTCTCATATGGGCGGGTATTCACGAGCAGTACGAGGGGCCACGCGAGTAGTAGGAACAGTCTCCTGATGATGCTGGCGAAGGAGGGGATAGCATTCAACACAGTAAAATTATAAATGACATACCCTACACTACGGACAGCGTCAGGTATCAATACAGCCCTAGGATAATTCATATTCTACCTCGTACGACGTTTTCCCCTAGCTAGGGCAGGGGAACAGGCGGACACACTGGCAAAGGTGAAATAAAACCCTTCCTTAGTCTTTTCGACGGCCGTTTAGGCTCAGCGATCCAGCTACTGAAAACCCTGAGTACAGGTAGGCCACGCTCCGTTTGTGTGTCCGCCTGGCCAGTGACAGGCGGACACACTGGCAACGGTGAAATAAAACCCTTCCAGCGTCTCTTCGACGGCCGTTTAGGCGCAGCGATCCAGCTACTGAAAACCCTGAGCAGGCCGCGCTCCGTCAAGTCATCAGCAAATTGCCAGAGCATTCTGCATTCTGCTTGACTGCCACAGCTGACCCTCGTATTCAGCGACCAGCCCCCGCGGTGCCCCGCGACATGCTACAATGTACATAATGTCATCGGCTTACGATACTACAGCCTGAAATTCGGCACTGCGAGTATCTGGAAATCGATGCGCGTTCTATTTCATCACATTTCATCCTCACAATATGGCTCGCAGGCTGGTAGAAGTGCGGATACACATTTTATTATGATAACAGCATATGGGGTCCGCATATTCGAGTTATGCGAGTTGGGTGTAGTGCAAGCCCCATCCCGCGGAGCAAAGCAATGCAAGGGAGGGCCCGCGACGCCATAACTGGAAAAAATCCCTACTCCCAGTAAAATCCACTACGGCGCATGGCAGGGGGAGATGGCCCCCGCCCAAAATGAAGGCAGTTAAGTCCTCAGTTGTTGACGCAATCTGACTACTAATAAAAATCCCTCAACTACGGAACCAATGACAATCCAAAATTGTGACGGTGATACCCCCACCGCGGGCACTCCACCAACATTTGTTCGATAGTCTCATATTCATCCTTCCGCCACATGCACTGCAATGTTCAAGCAACCGCTCACGCATGGCATGAATCCATGCCAATTGAGAAATACCCGGGTGCGTAATTGTATAATTGTGTGTAGCCCGGCCACAACCCATGTGGGGACACCCGTCGCCCCAGACTTTGGCAACATGTTTGACGCCCGGAGACAGATACCTTAGGTGTTAGTACGGGCTAACCCTGCCGACCAATGTTGGCAACGCGCCCAGAAAAGACCGATGCCTTTACTAGTTTAGCGGAATCGCGCGCGGCTCATGACGCACGTCTACTCAAGTGGCAGGTGCGCCCCCTCGGCTAGCCCTAATACATTACCTCAACCAAATCGATCTAAACACCGCGCATTCCCCGACGTCCACGTATTAGGGCGCGTGCGACTTGGTTGATCTGCTTAATGGGTTATTATACATGGATTCAAGTTGGATGCTTTAAGGAACGCCCAGGCCCGTCATGCTGCCGCAGCGGCCATGGCCTCTATGAGCTCAATAGTATCTTATATTCCTGCACCATCGTAGTGTATGGCAGGCTACTACCCGGCAACTATACCGACAACTACCCGGCAACCCCAGGGATTTTTTTAACCACCCCAATATGTAAGTCATCGTAAGCACTGATTGTAATTTATTTGCGCCGTTAGTACTATCCATTATTCTCCATACCTACTTCACATTCGTATCAAGTCAGAAGCAGTAGTATGCATGTATAATGCTATATAACGAGAGAGACACGCACTTATTATAATAGAGGCGGATGGAATCATGTCCCGTTGTCCATCACCGACTACGAATACCGAACCCAGCGCGCCTCGATGGCGAGATTACACTTCTTAACCCGGTTGTCTACTGTGTGCCGCATACCTAAGTCCGAATCCATGACCGAACCCAAATGCCTATGTTCATTTACAACCGGTAGCCCCCCTCCCCCGAAGCCGCCATCGGGCAGCTTGTTTGCGTAATGCGGTCAGCGCATCAGAATATGGGATTATTCGCCTGTTAATGCGATCACCGCAGGCTTGAGCACCCCAAACCCCATAAAATGCTCCTCCGCCCATTGGGAAAAGTGGCATGCAGATTATCGAACGAGCCTGTGAGACCAATAACTACGTTGTCCGCGTAAAACTGACCCGGCACCCGTAGTGGATGTCCTGCCGCTACTGTGTTGGTGCACCCTGATACGTCACAACCTAGATATTCTACCCCAAGCATTGAAAACATCGTTAATAAGTATGTTATAAATAGGATGGGGGAAGCAGGGCACCCTTGTCGGAGGCCATGCTCTATGGGTATGGGGTCTGATAGTGTTCCGGGCCACCCATGTCTTATTACCAGTACCATGCTATCCCTACATCCAATTTTAATGAAGGTAATCATATGACCGCCCGTAACTCCTATGGCTTGTAGTTCTGGAATAAAAAGCTCACGAGGCACGGTGGTTTCCTAAAGTCAATAAATCCCGCGTAATATACGTGGGTAGACCTAATTCTGAACGCTTGGCAAAGAGCCGCGATCTCCAACAAGCTGGCGACGACTCGCATGGGGCCCTCCTCATTCCGCACAAGGATTAAGACCCGCTTGCCAACGGCGCATAAAACCGTGTATGTCATAGCCAGTATATACACGACCGATAAATAAATAGGATCACCTAGCTGGATAGTAGTAATGTTTGTAAACCTTTTGTCGATGCACAAATTCAAGTGCACTCATTGATCCATAAATCACATGTACACGAAACATGTACCACCGGCAATGAAAAGCGCCAGACAAGAAAATGCTTCACCGCCGCTTAGTTCAGGAGCAAATAAACGCCGCCGAGCCATGTATCATATAGCGGCAAAGCATGAAGAACATGTGTGCACACCACGGCGGAGGGTGCAAGCCATGTCCGCCGCGAAGTGTTGAGCGTGCGGGTCTGGGATACCGCTGGCGCTGACGGGCACAACGCCTGAGTGCCGGACCCCGCGGGTCCCTAAACGAACCAGAGCAGGCGGAGAAGGCAACGGGCTCTCTCCCGGGCCGCAACACGGCTCAGCGTGCGGGTGAGCCCCCCACGCAAGAGCGCCTCTTGATCGCCCTTGGTGTTGCAACGGCACCCGTTGTCGACAGTACGCTGCGAGAAGCCGCCAAGTGCGCAGCGGATAGTCCTCCGCACGCTCTTGCTGGCTTGCTCATCTCGCCGACTGCCGACACAGCCAGAGACCATCCCGGTGTGCATGCTCACAATGGTGCGCATAGGCCCAACAGCTCCCGAGGCAGTGGCGAGCCGTAGCCTAACGCGCAAACCCAAGCCAGCGCGGATCCCTCATTCCCTCCCTGGGGAACTAAAGGGGCCTCATCATCGCTTCAAACTACAAATTACCGCACCTTCAGCCACTTGCAAGGCTGCATTATCGTCTTATATAGTCGCTGAAGCAACTCACAACAGATGAGCAGACCTCCCTTTCCTCCTTGGCCCGCCCGGCCCGGTTCCTCTCCGGATTTCAGACTCGGATTTACAGCCTGAAGAAATCACATGTAAGGATGCATGGGTACACCGCATGGCAGACTATCCGGACCGTTTTGCGGTGCATTCAGTGTATGTCATCAGTGGGAAGAAATAGGTATGTCATCAGTGGGAAGAAATAGGTCTGTCATCAGTGGGACGATTAAATTAATGAATAAATGTCTCCACGGTCCCCAATTAAAGAATAAATATCGCCACGCCCTGTCGACACGTTTGCGGTGCATTCGATAAGTGTTAACGGTAGCAATGCACTTCACAATTTAGATTCTCCGTCCGTGAAGGGGGGGGGGGGGGGGGAGGGTTACGTAGTGGAGGGAAAATATGGGAAAAGGGCAAGCTTACACAAACATAATTGTCACATGTTTGCCTGACAATACTCCGTCATGCCCTTGGCGTGGGCGGACGTGGCACATGGTGGATCGATCGGCACGTCTCTGATCGTTGCCATGCTAATTGAGCATAGCTTGCTGCACTGTCTCCAGCGCGCGCTGGTTGCGCCTGCAGAGATCCGACATCTCCGTCAGGGCGTCCTGCCATGGGGGGGGCACACGATTGGGGTGTCAACGGCCACAAACCGTTTCTCAGGGGTTGAATGCCCAAGAGGGGGGGGGGGGGGGGGGGGGGGGGTAATTCACAATTACTTTTATAAATCTAGAAAGCTACCTCCTAAAAATCTGATTACTGTTTGCCTTATCAAACTACGGGAGCTGGCGCACTCTTACAAAACTGGTAATAAGAGGTTTTTGGCGGGGGGGGGGGGGGGGGGGGGGGGGGGCTGCCGGCACTGTCTTAGTTTCGCAACATGCTCTGAATATTCGTTTGATTTTAGGAGGCCGATGGGAGGGCGCTTTGTTAAGAATGCTATTTAGCGCGTGCGCCAGCACCCGCATTGTAACTATAGGAACCCTTACACGCCTCGAATAATTGGGCTTGCATGCCACTTGAAATATGTAAGTGGCATTATATATTAGAATGCCACTTATATATTCGCTACAGTTCCGTAATAGTTCTGCCTGCACCTGACCTCTGGCAGGCACGGGAGGTTCCTATTCGCGGTGCCCTTACTGCCGTCTCGGCACCGTGCATCAAATGTTACAATCCAGCAAGAGCCACACGGAGTGCCGCGCGGGGCAACGGGACAACAAGTTGGCAGCGCACCTCCATGAGTCGGGGCCCCGCCCCCGTCATGCCGGTGCCAACAGCCTGCCTCACCTCCTGCCAGAAGCGCTCCTGGAAGCGCACGCACCGCTCAGTCGCATGGAACCCCACTAACTAATACCCCAACACTGAACCTACACCCACAGACAGCAAAGTTTACAGTGCATTGTACTTGACCTGCTTTATACTTCTGGAAGCTACAATGGTATGCATACACTCCACCATAAATAGCCACTTCTCATCCCGAACTAGTCATGCCTACTGCAGCACCCGTACTACTTCCATACGCAGAAATTTCGTCCGGACACTCGGGATGGCCCTCCCGCAAATTGCGCGATGATAACGAAGACATCGCAGGTTGTATGGACCCTCGCAGCCCCAGTCTAGCCTTCAGTTTCTTTTAAGGTTGCCCGCAACATGTATCCTTGAAAGCAAGCGCGCACATCGGAATCGTCGAGTTCAAAACAGCGCACAAAGCCCGAACACTGTCGACACACGCACAGAAAAGCGGCTGGATTTGTTCGCTGCTGACGTGAGTAGGATTCCTGATCGCGTTTTGAACGCACGAAAGCGGTCTGCTTTGTCAAAGTGCCGCGTCCGGGCTGGTAGGACCAGCAGCCCGGGCTAAGGACCCGCATCAATGATCGAGGGCTATGTATTGAGAAACGTGAAAATAAACGGCCTAAAGCTGAGACTAAACTAAACCAAAGGTCTAAACGCCGATGTTTTGATTTGACTCGGTCTGATGTGATGTCGAATTGGTTCCTCTCAATGTCTAAACAACATAAAGATCGTGATATACCGTAACCATGCTTTGAGTTCATGGTGTATGATCGTTTTTGGACCCCCCCCCCCCCCCCCCCCCCCCCCCCCCCGCCCGCGCCGTAAGAAAGAAAAACTATGTTTCATCTTAACATCAGAAAACACCACGAATACCACACATAAGCCCCGACTTGTCACTGCAAAACCATACGTTATTTTCCGATCATAATTTAACGGTACGGTAGGCTGATTGCCATGATGCATCAAGGAAACAATAAAATGCATGGCATTCTCCTGATGCCATCGGCCGCATTGAGCCTTGATTTGATCCTGCCCCCACTTGGCGGTTGTATTGATGTATCGTCCGCAAGCTGCTGGCTCTGCTCTGGATGATACATCGACTCCTGATGGGAATGCTAAGCCGGGGCGCACCTTGTCACCCTGCGCAGCCACAGCGCCCGGCAGGCGATTGAGGCCGTCCATGAGCCACTGCAGCCCCTGCCCCTGGGTGGCCAGCAGCACGGCCAGCATGGCGTCGCTCACATCCCGGACGCGGCTCCGCGGCAGACCGCCCAACGCGCCGGCCAGCATCAGGCGCAGCAGCTCGCTGCCGCGCGCGGGCGCGTTGGGCTTGCCGTCCCGCGCGCCCATCATCGCCGCCTGCCGCGCCATCAATCACGCACACACGCAAAGTCAGCCGCCCACGCGCCAACCGTGACAGCGGACTTCTGCCGTAACCTGTTTTGTAGCGGGGGCCGCCGCGCCATGAGGCCGCCCCCCTGGAACATGTAATGGATTAAGATAAGATGAATACTTTGTTCGGACGGATACGTGTGGTACAACACACAGTACGCTTTTGCCCTGCTGATACTGGTTGCGGTATTTCTCATCCCAGCAGACGGCACCAGTGTAACCATTTAAACAATGCCGTGCAAATGCGCACGTATGACCATTGAGACCATGCTGCCAGTCCTGTCCTGGGGCCCCGAGTGTGTGTGTGTGTGGTGGGGGGGGGGGGGGGGGGGAGGGGGGAGGACATGACATGAACCCCCTCCCTCGGCCCACCCCCCACGTCATACGTATACGGAATGAAGTTTGGTTCATGCTTATGCATATCGTGTCGGTTACGGTATACAATTGTTCAGTGCGCAGAGAGCGCCGTCTTGCCCCTGTTTGAGATTCCTTGGGGGGGAGGGGGGGGGGGGCGTGGGGGGCACCTCTAGGTTGGCAGCCGCCTGCTGGCAGCCGCGGCTCTCCGCGCGCTGGATGGCGGCCGGGTCCAGCAGCTTCAGGAAGAACGCCAGCACACTCATGCTGGCCTCGCGCTGCTGCACAAGCAGGCCTGCCAGTGTCCCACGGAGCGGCGCGTCGGTCAACCCCCCCCCCCCCCCCCCCCCCTCTCCTCCCTTCCCCTGACCGTGCGCTGCCGGGGATGGAAGAACCTAAGCCCTACAACTTCCCAGGTTGCAGGCAGCATTCACAGTGTGGCTTGCTGGGGTGGCAGGGCAAACACCTGCTCAGGATCGAGGTTTTAGCTCGACATAATCAACTCCAGAAACACTAAACCAAAAGCACAGTTGCCTCGAAGGGTGTAGGCACAGTGAATGTGGTCCTCTAGCTAGGGTTTCATCGCGCCCTGGAGTCCAGGGTTCGCACCGTGGAGGGCGGTGTCCAACAGCACGCTGGTGACGGCGGGGTCGCGGTACACGTAGGCCGGGCAGTAGCTGATGGCGCGCCCCACGAGCAGGAAGGCGTCGTCCGCCATGAAGGGGTCGGCGGTGAAGCCGTCCAGGCTGGACAGCAGCGGCAGCACCTCCTGGAGCATACCCTGCGGGACACGAGAGGGGATCAAGGAGGAAGGGCGGGGGGGGGGGGGGGGGGGGGGTGTTGGGGGGGGGGGGGGGGGGGTTCAGAGCTTGACAGGACCAGCACAAAATGAAGGATCTGTGACAATACTAACACTACGTGAATACGCGTGCGGCATATGTAATCGTAGATGTAGATGTGTATGGAGATCACAGTGATCCAATGTTGGTCTTGATTGAATGGCCGGCGGACGCTAGCTGTTTATGACGCTGAAATATTACATATCGGTATTAAACAGAACCTTTAAGGTGAAACTGACTGGGCTACATACTACATGTTGTCAATAATCAACACACACTGTTATCACCATCACGCCCGCGCCCGAACCCGTACATGTGTACGCATCATATGTCCATGTATCCTATTCCGACACAGATCACTGCGAACTTGGGCGTGTTTTGTGATCAATGAAGCATACATCTTTATTGTGTGCTGACTGCCGACGACCTGGGGAGCGCGGGGCTTCCCTGGGTGTACCGTAAATTGCAGATCCGCAGCGCTGGACGCACCGGCGACACCATAAGGAGTATCTGAGGAGGCGGGGAACGTTTGCCAGGGCGGGCGGCGCACCTGGAACAGCATGCCCACAGAGTCCGTGTTGCCGGGGTCGTCGCCGAACGTCTTGACGAGCTCGCTGCCGACGTACAGCAGCGTGCACTGCCGCGTCGCCTTGAAGTGCTGCGGCAGCCGGTCCAGCAGCAGCGGTAGCAGCGGCGCGGCGGCGCGCCCCGCGGTTCGCAGCGCGTACCTGCACAAACATGGGATGGCGCAGGGGCGCCGGAGGGGTGACATCAGCTTCCAAGATGCTGCGCGTCCTGGGCGGTGCAAATTATTGCCGCCCATTCACATCAATGAGTGTTAGCCAAGGCAATTTCTCGCTGCCTCTGCCAAGGCTTCTGAGAGCTGCCGCATGGCGTCACCTGGGCGCCTTGCAGACCGTCTCCATGGCCGTCTGGTCCCCCTTGGTCTTCTCCAGCAGCGCCTCGATCAGAGGCCAGCAGCGCCCGAGGGCCTGCGCGATCAGGCTGGCGTGGTTCATGGGCCCCCCGCCGCCGGGGTCCTGCGCAGGCAGCCAGGCAAACAGCGAGGCTCAGCGCCGGGATGGGGGAGGGGAGGGGAGGGGAGGGGGCGAGACTGGCGGCTGGGGGGCTCTTAGATTTTCCATCGGGACAACCAATGAGGGGCACCGCCTAGGCAAGCCGGGCATCGGGGGCGACCCGGCGAACCTGGAAGCTGCGCAGGATGATGGTGAAGCGGTCCACCAGGGGAAGAATCGCCCGCGTGGAGGCGCCCGGCTGCAGTGCGCCGCAGCATGCCTGGGGCACCGTGCGCAGCAGGAACAGTGTGTGACACGCGAGCAGGATGCCGTGGAGCGCACGCAGAGGATGCAGAGGGCAGTGGCGGTGGTGGTGGTTGTGTTGTGGAACGTGGGGGAAACTGGGAAAGGGACGCAGAGTGGCGGGGGCACCACCTCGAGCAGTGAGGTCAGCGGGTTGAGCAGCGCGTCCAGGCCGGCGCTCAGCTGGTCGGCAGGTGCTGCTGACATGACCAGCGTGACAGCCTCCACGATCTTCAGCGGAGGAGGGGAGGCAAAGCAGGGTCTGTCAGGTGAGAGTCAGGGTTGGACATTGTCCAGATGTCCGAGAGCAGCGTAGTGTATGTACAACAGGGATGACAGTACATCTCGAGCGGGGGTGGAGATCACGTAAGATGTCATAATGACGCTGCGTCTGGGTGCTGGCAGACGATGTTATGTCCAGCCCGGTCAGCGTGCGGGGGGAAGGGAGGTTTAGGGTTTAGGGGGGGTCTAGCCTGCTCCACGTCTTCCCCTTCCATCTTGAGCTGCGAGCTTGCGGTGGCCTCTGGCACCACGCCGTACGGCACCACCAGCTCGTACAGCGCCTTGAGGTCGCTCACGTCCTTCACGAGGTGTGACCGGCAGGAGTCGCAGATGTGGCGCAGGGCTAGGGCGCCTGTCACATAGGAAGGGGGGGGGGGGGGGGGGGGGGGTAGCCCCACCAGGGCCCTCAGTCCACAGACAAGCAGCGAAACAGTGCAGCAAATAGGGTATGAATGAGGTATATAGGGGGGGGGGGGGGGGGGATTGTCGGCCCTTGTGTCTGTCTAGCTGATTTTTCATTTTTCATTTTTCGTGTTTTCTTCTTTTTTTGTATATGTAGCCGCTTTAATGTATCTCATTGTAAGCGGAAAGGAAAAGGAAGGGAAGGGGCGGGGCGGGGAGAGAGACGGCAATTGTCGAGATGAGCTCGAGGTAACAGGATCCGCCGGGAGCCATCCCGTCTTAGGGTTTTGGTTTTTAGGGTGGAACTCTGGCCTCCCTCCCTGCGTGGCCGGTCAGCCCTCTGGCAGGTCAGTCAGCCCCGTCACGCCCCCGTCCCACTCCGGTGGGGCCTCTCACCCGCGGAGGAGGACTCCTCATGCAGCAGCGTGGCATGCAGCAGCGTGAGCAGCTGCGGCAGCGTGGACTGCGGCACGCTGCTGTCCAGCGCCGACACCAGCCAGTCTGCATACGCGCCCACCTGCGGAGGAGCCCGGGGGACGATAGCCATCAGCGGTACAACCAGGGGGGGGAGGCAGTATGATTAAAATAGAAATGAGCAAAGAAATTCACTATTGCACGTACAGGTGGTAAGAAAACGCGCATAACCTGAGGCGTGTACAGTATACAGTATAAATGACGGCACACAGTATACAGTACGCACAGGTGTGTGAGTCCGGACTTCGCAATCTTTGGGAGAGAGAGAGGGGGGGGGGGGATTGGGGGGTGGGGGGCACCATGAGCGCCGCGGTATAGAGCAGCTGGGGGCTGCAGCCCGGCAGCGAGGGCAGCGAGGGCAGCATCGCCATGATCTGCGTCATCACGGGGTGCGCCCCCGCCGGCACGTACTTGTGCACCGCCCTGCACGCACAGGGCAGCAGCGCATGGGGCAACGCCTCAGTCTCCTGCGACATCCTGCATGCAGCAGCCTACAGGAGCTGCCGCGCCCCCTCCTCCCCCCCTCCCCCTCCCGGTCAGTCCTCCATCAGCCGTGTCGGCTCACCAGTATGGGGATTTTGCATCCAGAAAACTAATTTTTGTATTTAGGGTTTCAGGGGTTTTGGGCTGCGTATGAAATTCTCCTACCGCACCACAAATGCCGAGCGAAACCATTAGATTCACTGTTCAAAACCGGAATCAACCACAGTAACATGGAGTTTCCGACGCGGCGTTGCCTGACATTAAATTCTCGTTTTATGGCCCGCGGAGGGGATGAAATTGTACGATATCAGCAGTGGCATGCAAACTCTAATCTGAAAGGCCCTGAACACCCCCCCCCCCCCCCTCCTACCCGTCCATTGCGGTCACTTCACTTCATCATGAATTCCCCCCCCCCCCCCCCCCCCCCTCCCTGCACGCCCACCACCACCGCTTACAATCTCAAAAACTGCCGCCCAAGTCTGCATGGATAAGCACTTGAGACCATTTGTCCCCACAACTATTCGGGCTATTCTCACCGCCCAGGAAGATGTACCCAAACAAAGTATGACCGCGGTTTAATGTCGTCAGGGCTTTGCTAGGGTTTGGGTTCACAGCGGTGTGTGTGTGTGTGGGGAGGGGGGGGGGGGGGGGGGGCACCGGATGCAGTAGAGCGCCGACTCCACGGTCCGCCAGTCAAAGGAGCCGGAGCCCGCGGAGAGCGCCTGGCTCATGGCCTGCAGCGGCTCCACCATCAACTCCAGGATGCGTGCGCCGCCAACCACCATCGCCGCGTCCTCCAGCGTGTCCGCCACCGCATAGCGAGCTCGCTGCCACCGTAGCGCAGAGCAGAGCAGAGCAGAGCAGAGCAGGGTCAGTGTTGTCTGTGCCCTGCACTGCCCCCCCTCCCCCCCCCCCCCCCCCTCTCGTCTCAGAGTCTGCATCAAGTGTAGATCAAGGATTAACATCTGACGCATCGGCCGGATCAGAAAGAAGTCCGTGGGTCGATCTTCAGACATTTGATGATTTCAAGCCTCAATTCAGCTGATGCATCTGCCGCGTGTACCAGCAGCCTTGAGTTATCAAAAGGGGGGAGGGGTGGTGTGGGAAGGAGGCGGTGGTGTGGGACGAGGGAGGGGGGGGGGGGGGGGGGGGGGGAGGGGGCTGCACACACCTTGAACTCGGCGCGCTCCTCGCGGTGCATCGTCTCGTGGCCCGCCGGGTAGCGCACGCGACCGCAGATCAGCCCCACCAGCTTCTCGTACGCCGGCACAAACGCCTGTCCCGCGGCGCCGGCACAAACGCCAAGCCCCGCGGCGCCTCAGCTACGCAGGGATACGGTCTGCCGGTGTTGCTGCCCCCCCCCCCCCCCCCCCCCCCCCCGCGCCCCGCCTCCCCAGCCTCTGATCATGGTCGTGGGACACCCGAGTCTGCAGGTTGGGGAGGAGGGTTGAAAGCAGCGATCCGTTGAGGTTCTGATTTTGACTATGGACGGATGTAAGATTACCGCACCTGCCGCCGCCGCTCCCTCTCCGCATCGTCCGCCGCGCCGCCTCCGCCGCCCCGGCTCTGCAGCGCGACGGCGAGGCTGTGCCAGAAGTTGAACGAGATGGCGGCGATGGCGTCGTCCGGATAGCCGGCCACGTCAATCATTGCCTCCACCAGCGCGGCCACCTGTGGGTGCGAGAGTGAGGGAGGGGAGGGGGGGTTGGTGGGAGCGTAAGCATTACAAGCAGACTTATGGTGCCCGCCACCGAGAAGGGGGCCTTCGGGGCGTTGGATGGCACACGGGCCGCAAACGACCATTGACATCATTTCATGGGGGCATGAGTCTGACTATCTCCACGCACATTTTGTATTCACGAACTATTTGGCCAATTCTAATTCACACTGTTCGATTCCAAAAGAATGGTTCTACTACCTTTCCATGATCTGTCAAGGACACGCATACCCTGCGAATCATCTTTCTTGCTGCACCGACTTTCAGTTGTCTTTTCAGCCGAGCAACGAGGGCAAAGGACCATCGTTGGTACCGATAATGGTGCGGATGATGTACAGGGGTCAATTGAGGATCGGTTGACACTCAGACGCGTGAGCACAGCGCACAGGGTTCCAAACGTTTCCCGGTTGAAAGTAAAGCCTTTTGTATGTAACCGCGGGGAGGAGGAGGGTGTGTGTTGGTTGGGGGGGGGGGGGGGGGGGGGGGGAGGCTACCTCGGGTTTCGCCTGCGCCACAGTGCCCACAAACGCCTCGCCTACCTCCGCAAAGCAGCGCGCCATGTCCTGGCAGCACCAGCACCGGGCGCGGTACCCCCGTCAGCCGCCACGGCCGAACACGACAGCGGGCAGCGCCACCGCAGCGCCGCCACGCACCTTGGCGGTATCCTCGTCGTCGTCCCAGTGCTCGTGCTCCGCGGGCACCTTTTCGTCGCGGGCCCTGGCCGCCGCCACAGAGAAGCGCGGCCGAAGCGCAAACACCTGGCGCGCACACCATGGGGGCAATCGAGCGACCGTCACCGCACAGCGGCGCACTGTACACAGGGTGGGCGCATGGCGTGCATGCCGGCTGTGGGAATGGATGGCACCCCAGACGCACAAACTGCTAACCACCTCAAACACAGCCCCCCTACCCTCGGGCTTCGTGCCGATAACCATTGAGATAATGCTTTCGGGGTCCATGCAGATATCACACAGAGCACCTCGTGTACGCATGGGCTAGTGTATCCATCCTCCTACCAGCGTATAGGGCTTTGGAGATGAACCGTGACGCAGCAACAAGTCGTTATACACCAAGGTAAAGTTCTTGTTGTGTGTTTTGACATTACTCAAGCGCTTCTCTCTTTGCGGAGGGGGTCACAACCGGTAGTATACCCAAACTTAAGCGCTGAGACAGTGTGTACCCCCCTCCCAAAACACTCACACACAGACACACACAGACACACACACACACACACACACGGCTGACGGATCGCATGCAGGGGGCACAGGGCAACACAGTAGTGGGGGGGGGGGGGGGGGGGGGGGGAGCAAACCTTGGCCACCAGCAGCTGCACCAGAGGCATCATATGGGGCAGCGGCTGCGCAGCGCCGCCGTCCGAGGCCACCTGCGGCCCAACCGTGCACCACACCAGCTCGCAGACAGCATCCACCGCCGCCTCAAAGTGCTCCGTTGACTGCAGGCACAGCGCGCCCACAACACCGTCAGCGAAAGGCCATCACCAGGCAGCTGTGGGGATGGATGGAATCAGCGCGGCAAGGCGGGTTATTGAGGTCCAGCCCCTGCACCTCCAGCCCAGCTAGCGCGGCTGCCACCAGCGGATGTTGGCACAGTGCAGCCCCGTCCATGCCAGCACCTGCCAGAGCCACCCGGTGCCATCAGCAAGGGAGCGCGGCGCAGTGCGCACAGAACGCCACCGGCACGCAGGGGAGGTGGGTGGAGCAGTGGATGGTTGGGTGGGTGGGTGCAGGGATGGCTGGGAAGAAGAGGGAAGGGGGGGGGGGGGGGGGGGGGAGACCTCCTCCCAGCCGCATCCAGGAGCCAAACGCCCCGAGAACCTGTGCCGCGCAAGGCAGCCAGGGCTCCGTAAGCAGGCATACAGCGAGTCACTGCAGCGCGTACATTGTATGGGGAGCTGCACAATATGATGTGCTCATGACTGTTGGTGTGAGTGTGGATGTGGTGAGGTGAGGTGAGAATGGGGCGGCAAGCACAGGGGGAAGGGGGGGGGGGGGGGGGGGGGAATACCTCGCGGTGCAGGTGCTCCGAGCCACCAGCGTTCTGCAGGCAGGCGGTGAGCAGGTTCAACGCGGTGGGCGCAGCCGCCACGAGCTCCGCGCGGTACTCGCGCCGCCGCTCCGGACGGATGGCGTCCCTGAAGGTGCCAGCTTCCTGCCATGACGAACCCGGGCAGAGTATAAGGAAGACAGAGGGGGGGGGGGGGGGGGGTGTCAGCAGAGGGAGTCGGAGCGCGGGACAAGTATCACATGGGCGGAGGGGGTGGAGTGTGGCAGCGAGGAAAGGGCCGGCGCCTGGAGAAAGCAGACTAGTAGTGTAACATAGTGCGTTACCTCAGGTGTTACGTACAGTTTTGACATGTGCGATTGTCGCACATAAATCATGACAGCATCATAAAGCAACTAATACTTGCAAGCAAACCCGTATGCTTTGACGATGTCCCTATCACTGCAGTGTCCATACTATCACAAAAATGTGTACATACGTCAACCACGTGAATGCGATCTGTGGGTGGGTGGGTGGCTGGTTGGATTTAGGGTGTGTGGGTGG
The DNA here is from genome assembly GCA_006384855.1 of Tetraselmis striata. NCBI lineage: Eukaryota > Viridiplantae > Chlorophyta > Chlorodendrophyceae > Chlorodendrales > Chlorodendraceae > Tetraselmis > Tetraselmis striata. The sequence goes on from VCJN01002608.1 coordinate 49,294, forward strand.
GTGAGAGATTGACAGTGCGTTCAATAATGCCATTCATATTATGATTATGTAACATGAATGTCCAGAGTGGGTATCCCTGTTGCTGTGTTTTCAGCGTTGCTCTACGCTGTGTCGAAACGGGGGCCGGGGGGGGGGGGGGGGGAGGGGGGGGCGGGGGACCTGCGGGATGACGGTCAGCATCTCCAAGAGGCAGCTCATCCCGGCGGCGCCAGACTGATCCTGCATGGATGGGGTGTGCGTCGATGCAGTATCGACGGCAACATCAACGCATTCAGCCACGCACAGCGGCAGCAAGGCATGCGCTGCGGCTTGGCCTTCTGGGAAGCAGCTGGCAGGAGGAAGGGGCGCGGGATGGGGGGGGGGGGGGGGGGGGGCTGCGTGCACGCATTTTTGGCCCAGGAAGCACTTGGCAAGGAGGGGACTAGGTTTGATCCCTCACAGCCTATCAATCCCCTCCCCCCCCCACACCGCCCCAGCCTCAGCCTTGACAATCCTCCACCCCCAATCACACACACACACACACACACACACACACACACACACACACACACACACACACACACACACACACACACACACACACACACACAGGGCCCCTTCCCCCTTTCCTCCTATCTATGCATCTGTCTATCTCTGTCAGAGTCCCACCCACTTGGCTGCCTCAACCAAGCTGATTCCCGCACACAATGCTTGGCCTGCCCCAGCACCCTTGCCCATATGGCAAGCACCGTCCCAAGCGGAAAGAGTGAGACCCGGAGAAGGGGGGGGGGGGGGGGGGGGGGGGCTCGGGGTAGACCTGGCCAAGGCGCTGCGCCAGCCAGGGGATGACGCCGCCTTCACCCCAGCTGCCGCCCGGCATGTGAGGCGGGATGGCCGCCAGCGCGAGGCACAGCTGCGTGCGCACGGGCGGCGCGCCGCGGCTGAAGCGCAGCAGCAGCGTGACGAGGCTGGTGCGGAGACCGTCGGCGGCGTCGGCCGGCAGCTCCTCGAAATCGCGCTGCACCTGCGGCCCGCCGCAATCGCCCATCGCGGTGTCAGAATGTGCGCTGCGGTGCTGGCCGACCGCATGCATGCCCCGCCACCCACTGCCCCGCCGCGCCGGGCCGCGCCGCGCCACCCATTGCCCCCAGGCGCGCGTCCCACCTTGGTGCGCAACGTCTGAGCACAGAAGTACTGCGCCTCCATGGTCGCGTTGGCGTCATGCAGCACGTTGTCTGCGATGGACCAGGCCTGGGTGGGGCACAAACGTGGAAGAGAGGTCAAAGGGGGAAGGGGGGGGGGGAGGTCCTCAGCCATATGGGGGTCCTCAAGGCGGTGGTTCTGCGCACACGCATGCGCCTGAACATGCCTGCTTCTGAGAGGGCAGGATAGAGAGATACTGGCATGGGTGCCGACAAACCTATGATAACCTGTGTATCTGAGCCCCGATAATCTGTGTCTATATTCGACCTCTGGCAGACAGAAAAGACTCTCCCTCGCAGCGGTTTTAGCATCGCGTTGGCGCCCCGCAGGCGGGCGAACAGGCAGGGAGAGGGGAGATGGGCCGGTCTGGGAGGCAGGAGTCCCAATCAGCACAGCCCCTGACGGCTTTAGCAGGCTGATCAGGGCCTGGACATGCAGCACGGGGAGGGTTGTGACAGGAAGATGTGTGGGGGCGCGGGTGGAGGAGGAGAGGGGTGCTCACGGTGGTGCTCCTCTGCCAGTCGCCCAGCCAGCGGTCGGCTTGCTTGCGGATCGCGTCGTCCGGGTGGTGGTACAGCGCCTGCAGCGCCTCCAGCAGCTGCGCCTTCGTCGCGGGGTCCGCCATTCTGGCGCCGCACGCAATCCACCTCTGACCCGCCTATTCCTCTGTCTGCGTGGGACCAACGGAGAGCTCATCCTTACAGACCTGCTTTGCCCTGCCACTCTCCGCGCCGCCTGCAACTGCGCCGAAACACCCGAGGCAGGGCGATCGCGGCCCAGATCCCCCGGCAGCCGGGACACAGCCTTCCAGGCGGGTCTCGAAACGACGTGGCTACTGAATATTCGTGCGTGGTGAAGGGGGGGGGGAGGGGGGGGGGGGGGGGGGGGAGGGGGAGCCGCGGAGGCGTTGACTCTGGCGGCCGGAGGTGGCGCGCACCCGGGTGGTCGGCCCAGGCAGGTGGTCCCGCCGCGGCGGCAGTCGCGCAGTCGCCACCTGAAAGCGCTATCCGGCACGTTGTCGCCTCCGCGCGGATGGGCGGCACAGGCGACCTTCGTTACTGATGAGCTGCGGTCACGTGGAAGTCGGGCCGAAATGCTGCTGCTGCGCTCCTGATGACTGTGCAGGCTGGGGTGCTTCTCCTCCGCTGTGGCTCTAGCTCCGCCGTCAGCTAGTCCCTACTGCGAATCGCAACGAGGCGCCATCGCTATGCTGGTCATCCTCACCTGCCTGGTACGCCGCGCTGATGATGATGCTGCTGCGTCCCGACTACAGGGTATATGGCGGGGGCGGCGGCGCGCGCATACTCGCTGCCAATAAGGCCATTCCGAGAAAAAATAACCTGTTCAGGTCAGTATTATCCGTGGAAACCGAGGGGGGGGTGTAAATTGCGAGTTTTGTAATTAGTACTTTAAGCAGTCTACAGCCTTCCAGCGCCCCCGTTTGTCCTTATCCTGCGCCGCCGCCGCCGCTGCCACCGTGCTCGCCCGCATGCAAACCTAGCTACCTTCCAGATACCTCCTACCGACTAACGACCGCTCCTCATCACACTTCCAACGCCCGCCATCAATCAACCTATGCTAGCCGCCAACTCTCACACCATACGGGCGCCTGCGCGCCACCATGGTGTCGTCGTCGTCACTACAGGTTCATATGCACAGGCTCCGCGTTTCCGTTAGATGGAACGATGAAGTCCTTGGCGACACCTACAAGCAGCTCCTCAAGAGCCAAGACTGGGTGGAGAACAACGATTGCATGCAACTGTTGAAGGCGGCAGTCGCAGCTGCCCCGGACGGGGCAACTCTGCTTCCCACGTTAGAGGACGCCAACAAGCTAGAGGAGATTTCGCTAAAGGTGTTGCTGCAGCAGGACTCGGTGCACGTCTCGCGTGGCGATAGCCGGTCGAAGAAGCAACGGCTGGGGACGGGCACGATGGAGTGCACAGATGTACTGCTACACCCGGTCGAGTACCGCAAATTGAAATTGAAATTGATTCCAACTGCTAGTCTGCTGCATCCACTGGCCCAGACTAAGTTGTTCTTAGGACCTGCTATCTCTGACCATGATAGGGAACACTAGGTGTAATTACAGCTCAAGCTAACGGCCTTCCTCTAGTGTGCCCAAGCCCCTCCTCCTGCCAGCGGGCTGAAGCTAGGACAGCAGCGCCCCCCTGCTGTCCCTACCTAAGTCAGGCCTATCCCACTCAGAGCTCAGCAGGCAAGCTTAGGCAGCCGAAGCGTCCCGCCTGCAGCTACCAAGGTGAGATGGGGGAAGGGGGCTGACCGGAATAGCTATGTGGTGCTCAGTATTTATCCACCGTTGAGCCGGCTAGTATGATTGATGGGGGCTTGCGATGCCCTCCGACATGTGATTGGGTAGGTGTTGCTAGTTGTGGTTGTGGGAATCAGCGGTGTGTGTTCTGTGTGTGTGGTGAGTTTCCGAGTGTGTGTTGGTGTATGAGCTGCACCGGGCACAAGGTTAGTGGTGGGCGGTGGTCTTGAGTCAGCTGGCTTGGTTGTTGGTGCAGTGGCTCGCTCAGCAGCTTACTGGTGCGAGCTGCTAGATGGGTGGGCTGCATCATCGTCCGTTTCCCACTCGCTGTCTGAGCCGCGGGTGCCAGAGAGGCGTGGCTTGCTCCTGCTGCGGTTGCGGGTGGCGCCGTCCGAGCGGCTACGGCCCCTGGGCTGCTTCTTCTTATGTTTGGTTGTTGTGGCTGCCTTTGCCCTTGCCTGTTGGGGTGGGCTGGCTTGGGTGTCGTTCCGGCTGGATGGAGAGGCGCTGTGGGTTGCGCAGTTGGTGTGACTCCGCTGTGAGGCTGGCCAGTTCGGCGGCTATTGCGTGTTGACTGGCATGAGAGGACTGAGTAATCAGCTCTGCGGTTGCGGTGGCGAGGTGGTCTGCAAGTCGGTCTGTGGTGCCATTGGGTGTGCCCTCCCGGAATGTGCGGTGCACTGTTGAGCGTTGGGGGGAATCGAGGGATATGCCAGCCAGACCTTGTGTCTCTGCTGCCGCACGCTGGGTGGTGTCCACCTCCATGGCGCTGTCGTTCTCCTCGTAGTTTAGTTCGAGCTCTTCCCCGTCGTCCGCATGCGCTCCGGGCATGGCAGTTGCCGCTGAGGTTGTGGCCGTAGGCGCAGGGGCTAGGTGGGTTGTTCCGGGGGCGCGCTCCGTTGATGCTCCGCGCTGGTCGATGGCTGCCACTGCATCTGCAACCGCTCCTCGCCTCGGTGTTATGTGCTCGAACCCAGGGGGGGGGGGGGGGGGGGGGGGGCGTCGCGGACTTGGGGTGTGGTCTGGGCTGTTGGGGTCGCTGGAGGTGGCAGTTGGTTCGGGCCTGCCGGTGGTGGGGCGGGCGATGTGTCGGCAGGGCGCCTCTCGGTTGGTGCCGGAGATGGCTCGGCCTTGATCTTCCCGCACGATGTCGACACTGTCTTGCGCCAACGTTCTGTTCTGTCGGTGCCGCGGGTGCCGCCGATGATGCTGTGGTGGATGGCGGTCGGCTGCAGGGTGAGGGTGTAGACTGGGTGTCCGGGCGGCTCGTAGGGCGAGGGACGCTGGGGCGGTCTTCCGGGCCTTCTTACGCAGGCCTATCGCTGCGCGTCGGATCTGGGTGCGGCTAGTGTTGCCTCCCAGTTCTCCCGCCTCCCGGATCGTCTCGTTGAAGGGGTGGATGAGCAGCTCCGAGGGGTCGAACTCGGACTCCGTGAGGTAGATGACGATGGTGCGGAGGCGTATCGCCGGAAGTAGTGCGACAGGGGAAGTGAGGGCCACTGCCAGGCGCAGGGTGTCCGTGAACTCCTCGTCTTCTTTGCCGAGGGAGATGGGGCGCAGAGGTTGTCGTCTCCCACGCCCAGCAGTGTCGGCTCGGGGTGGTGGTGGTGCATCGAGTACGGCATATCCCTCCTAACGGACACGTTCATCTTCAAGGGTCTCATCAAAGAGTCAGATCAGCCTCGCAGTGGAAACCTTGTTAACGCGTTCGACAGGCTTTACGTTGCGCAGAGTCTCGACGGGCTGTGCTTGCCCCCTCGGCGCAACTTCAAGAAAATGACCGCTGAGCACCGGCTATACAACGATTTGCTTGACTACTTTGAGAAATTTCAGGTTGGGTGGTTTTCAGCCGCCGAGACGGCCACCCACGGTGTCCCGTTCATGAGATTCTTTACGACTTGTACAGCCCGATAAACGTGACCGAGTTCCTCCGCGTCATGCGGAAGTACTCCCGGTATGACTTCCTCCATGCTATGAGAAAGGGGCTGTCCAACCCGTTCATCTTTTGGACTTAAAGGTATGGGGGAAGCCGATCCGGGCTCGCGCTGCAACATATCTGGAAGGTACCCCCTCGCATGCCCGTCGAGGGTAGTGCGGACATGGTGAACAAGACAAACCAGCTGAGCTACGAAATGAGGGATACAGTCATCGAGGTGCAGTATAGCCGAGCAGCGAAGCAAGCGTACTACGCGAGAGTGTTGAACCCGTCGTTCATGTCTAGCAAGGCAACAGCGAGAGTTGTGTTCGAGTACCTCACCGGAGGGAAGCTTCCCTTCGATGGCAGTGATGAGGCGGCTAGCATGGCCAGCTACGCCCTATTTGTGACAACCATGACATGACCTTTGACCCAAGAAAGCTGAATAACGGTGAGCCTTGTTCCACCGAGTTCGATGTTTTCTGGACCAAGTTGGCTGCCCACCTCGAGGAGCACAAGCATGTGGACGATCGAAAGCAAGGTAAGTCGTTGCTGCCGTGCTTGGCCTATCGCCATGCTTAATATACCCTATTGACTTGGCATCATGCAGATATTGACATGATTGATGTGCATTTGTAGGGCAGAACAAGCTACCATTCAATATTTCCATCAGGGCCATGGTGGACAACGTTGTGAAGGCCAAGGAAGAAGAGCACGGCGACATGGACGAGGCTGTCATCAGCGTCCCGTCCCATGCATGGGTGGAGCTGCAGTTCTGCCCAAAAAGCGTTCTAGCCACAAGGACCTGGGCATTCACTGGTCAGTTCATATGGACGTTCTTCCAGTTCTAAGGGCACCGGCCAAACTGATCCCCATCTTTATGATGTATACTGACGGGGGCCCCGACCATAACTGCAACCACATGTTGGTGCAGTTGGGGCTGTTGGCCCTCATCCTTGAAGGGCCATGGGCACCATGCTAGTGGCCAAGCCGGCCCCGCAACACAATTGGGCTAACCATGCGGAGCGTGTCATGGGCACGATCAATCTTGCTCTGAAGTGCGTTGCGTTGGCGCGGATGCAGATGGGTGAGGAGTTTGAGGCAGTCATATGGCCCACTGCCACGGGATGGCGGGTATCTGAGTTGCTGCCGCTGCTGCCGACGAGAGAGCGGTAAGTCCGTGCATGCATGTAGCCTTGTGCATGATTGCTCGTGATGGTTGTAGTGGCCGCTGTAAAATGGGGCTATTAATTTGGTCTTAAGCTTTCTGTTTTCCTAGCTTGAAAGACATATTATGCGGAGGAATGTATTTTGTGGAGTGTATCTGCCAGATCGGTTTAAAGCAATCTCAATCTCAATATCGTCGCCACGGTGTTTGATTTCTCGACGTTGTTTTTGTAGATGAGTGTATCCACTCAGTTGGCGACGAACAAAAACGTCGTCTCGCGAGACGATACGTCGATAATTTATTGGTAGAGTATTTCCGCTCGATTTACGACGAATACAACGTTGTTTCACGATATGATATGTCGATATTCTATTGGTAGAGTATTTCCGCTCGATTTACGACGAATAAAAACGTTGTTTCGCGAGATGATATGTCGGTATTCTATTGGTAGAGTATATTTCACCGCGCAATGTCTGGATGTTTCATTGGTGCAGTGTATATACCAGTGCTCGATCTCTCGATTCACTATTGGTGTAGTTTATCGGCTGCTAAATCGATATGGAAAATGAAATGTCGTCGTCAATTTACATGCCGGCAAGGCAGCAGTAGAGGCAGCGGCCGCAGCTGCTCCTGGTGCTTCCACGCCGCCGCCGTCCACTCCAGCACCCGCCACAGCCGACATTGATGTCGCTGCTCCCCGAACCCAAACCCCTTTGCCTGCCTTCGGCACGGTCACCGGGCGTCTCGCGGACGACATTGACGTCAGCGACTCGTCGCAGGTTATGTCGCCTGACCTTGTTTCACCTACCCAACCCCTCCGCCTCGGCAAGTTATCCCACCCGCCGTTACTTCATCTATCCCACCTCCGCCTCCCGACGTGGCTGCTGCCGAAGCTACCGCGCCACGTCCCACTTGGTTGGCCGACGACACTGGCACACCATCACCGTCGACTAGCCAGCCGCCGCCATCGTCGCATGCAAGGGCCGACTACTCGATCAGCTCATCAGCCGAGAGTGTCGACGGCGACGAGGACGACGACGACATCATCATGGAGGACCAGGTGCTGCCCGTCGACGACAACACCGCCGAGAGAGGCGGTGATCGTCGATGCCAATGCTGAGGCCGCCCCGCTGGCAGGCGACGCCCCAGCAGCCCGCTGTGCCTGACGGTGTTGCTGGCAATGTCCGACCACTTGATGTGCCCGTGATGTCCGGCGACTTCAGAGCCCTATGAGGCCAGAGCATTGAACCAACCCTTGATGCAGTGAAACATCAATGCCAGCAGCTAGTGTGGGAGAGCAAGCCGATGGTGCTGCATGAGTCCTCTAAGCCAGAGGCAATGAACGAGCTGTTGCATATGCTGCAACGCATCGAGCCCAACACCTTGCTGTCTCGGTCCGTCACACGGCTGCAGTCCAAGAACTATCTTGTTGTGATGAAGGTCCTCAAGAAACACAACAACAACCACCAATTCTTCTTGCAGTTCTTCAAGCACGTTGATAAGTGCGAATGCCGGGCTTGCGAGCTCTACATGTGGAAACCACGACGCCTGCCGGCGCCCATATTTGAGGCTGTCCACACCTCGCTACTCCGGATGCCCCTGCCCATCCTCCAGCCTCATCCCGAGACTGGCGTGCTCGGCACGAAAGAGGTCCATTACATGACACTAGAGGAGGCCTTCCGACACGGAGTGTTCACCGATGAGCATCAGCCTTCCAAGATCGCAGAGCGCAAAGAACGTGCTGCGGGTCACTGGCCGTGGGCTATCCGGCGCGGCGCGCCCGCAGATGGCCGTGGCCGTGGCCGCCCACCAGCTGCACCAACAGCGGAGGTTGTACCAACAGCGCAGCCCGAGGCAGTGTCTGGCAACGCCCTCAGCAGCAGAGTGTTGGTCTAGCCCCATAGGAAGGGGATATCTATCGCTCACCCCTCCAAGAGATGTCGTGGTATGCCAGGAGGCGGATAGTGGAAAGCCTCGCTGCATATTCTCGCAGCCGCTGTCCGAGATGGTGCCTCCCGCTGCGGAAAACGTGACTCCGGAGGACCCCAAGTCGGTGGCCACCAAGGAGTACCAGAAGAGAGCCTTACATGCTTTGCATGATTGCTTCGCCCCCCCAACTTTCTTTATTTGTGGCATGCAGTCCTTGCCAGAAGATCGCCCCTTTCGCGACACCTTTGTTTGTGAAGATGCCTTGGCATGCGAGTCCAGGGTGGAGTGGGAGTACTACACCCACCAGAAGAAGTCGGTGGCGTGGTTCAACCCAGACACGTGCGTGCACTGTGCTGGACAACTTGGAGCCGGACGGCGCCACAAAGACCTACATGACGTCTATCACGTCGTGCTGCCCATCTGCGAGGTACATGCTACCCTTTTCGTTGCTGATGGCTGCAACTGTATTGTGTGTCAATGACAAATGTTTTCTTACATCGCACAGACATGCGAGGCAGATGAGCTGAAGCACATCGTACACAGGTTCAAGCCCAACTACGGCCAGCAAAAGCTCAAGAACCTGGAAAATCAGTTGGCCAGGCAAGCACAGGAGCGCATGCGAGGCGGGCACCCGCAGCAACAGGGAGCGACAGCCTCGACGGCGTCAGCGTCAGCGTCGGCGGCATCAGTCGCCACCGCCGGCTGCGCCTGCGGAGTCGGCCACTTGAGGTGCTTAGTACTATTGTATCGGTTGCCAATGCCAGCCGTATACATTGTAGCACATGTAAAGGGCAGGGACATGGGTGGGGACCGTGCATACTGGTGCAAACTGGTGAGCACAATTTTCACACAAGGCTGCCCTGTGCTACAGTTTACCATTTTCATGAACATCGCCATCATTGTCTGGCTACTGCAATGCACACACACAGATGCATCTTTATCATATTGTAGTCTCTCAATCTGCGCGCGCCACCGCCGCCGCGCTACCGGATTCACTTGCTAATGCGGTTTGTGGAAAGAACGGCCCGGATTTACTAGCGACCTACTATAAATGTACAAGTAGTAGGCATGTCTTGATGTCCTGCCGCCGGGCTACCGCTGCTCCGAAACCAATTATAGCACTGAAATCGCACCGCAACGCCGGGATGCTGCCGAATATGGTGGCTATTCCACCTCAAATCATGATGGCAGAGTGCCCTATATATAGCCAGTACATGATATGATTTGCAGCTCGAAACGTCGCGATTGCTATCCGAGTATATATTTGCTGCCGCTCCGTAGCGAACACCGCAGTGTTTACCGCACAACAATATGGCAGTGCATGTATACCACCAACTCAAAAGTATGCAAAATCTGTTCTCGCGCTGGGGATCGCTAGACTATATATGACTAAATATCGGCACTAACAAACAGTTGGGGGGGGGAGCTAGAGCCCCCACACACGGAATGCTAGCCGGGAACAACGCAGCTCCAAAACGTGCTCCGAAACCAGTGCTGAAACCGTCGCCGCAACGCCCGGACGCTGCCCAATATGGTGGCTATTCCACCTCAAAACATGGTGGCATAGCGGACTATATATAGCCAGCACATGGTATGATTTGCAGCTCGAAACGTGGCTATTGCCATCCGAGTATATATTTGTTGTCGCTCCGTAGCGCACACCGTACTGTTTCCCTTACAATATGGCAGTGCATGCATACCACCAACCTAAAAGTGCGCAAAATCTGTTCTCGCGATGGGGATCGCTAGACTATATATATATGACTACATATCAGCACATACATACAGTTTGGGGGGGGAAGCTAGAGCCCCCACACACGGAATGCTTGCCGGGAATAGCGCAGCTCCAAAACATGCTCCGAAACCAGTGCTGAAACCGTCGCCGCAACGCCCAGATGCTGCCCAATATGGTGGCTATTCCAGCTCAAATCATGCTGGCATAGTGGACTATATATAGCCAGCACATGGTATGATTTGTAGCTCGAAACGTGGCTATTGCCATCCGAGTATATATTTGCTGCCGCTCTGTAGCGCACACCGCAGTGTACCGCACAACAATAAGGCAGTGCATGCATACCACCGACCTAAAAGTGCGCAAAATATATTCTCACGCTAGGGATCGCTAGACTATATATATGACTACATATCAGCACATACATACAGTTTGGGGGGGGAAGCTAGAGCCCCCACACACGGAATGCTTGGCGGGAACAACGCAGCTCCAAGATATGCTCCGAAACCAGTGCTGAAACCGTCGCCGCAACGCCCGGACGCTGCCCAATATGGTGGCTATTCCACCTCAAATCATGGTGACATAGTGGACTATATATAGCCAGCACATGGTATGATTTGCAGCTCGAAACGTCGCGATTGCCATCCAAGTATATATATGCTGCCGCTCCGTAGCGAACACCGCAGTGTACCGTACAACAATATGGCAGTGCATGTTTACCACCAACCGAAAAGTGCGCAGAATCTTCTCGCGCTGGGGATCGCTAGACTATATATGTGACTACATATCAGCACATACATGCAGTTGGGGGGGGGGGGGGGGGGGGGGGCTCGGGCCCCCACACATGGAATGCTTGGCGGGAACAACGCAGCTCCAAGATATGCTCCGAAACCAGTGCTGAAACCGTCACCGCAGAGCACCGCACGGCCGCTGCGTCGCCGGGACATCACCCAGTGGGTATGCTGTCGGCATGTGCAAAGGGATGGCGGCAAGTGGCGATGCGGCAGCAAGTGGCGATGCGTGTTGCACGCTAAATCTGCTGCGAAATCAATAATTCATTACATGGAACGATGGAACCGCCACCGCAGCGCACCGCACGACCGCTCATGCGTTGCCGGGACGACTCTCAACAGGGCTAGTATCCAAAACCAGCACTAAAAAGCCCGCAGCACCGCCAAGCCCGCAGCACCGCCAGGTGCCCTCTGCGGGGATCGCCGGGGCACTACTCAACGCTTGTTCTCTCAAGTTTTTCCCACCCCTCCGCATGTTAGTGGCCTACCATAGGCAGTTGGGGTGGGGTAGAGGCATGGTCCATCGCGTTGTTGTTGAAAGTGCATGCCACATGTAAAAAAAATTACATAGTGTGCCGCTGTACATAAAGTACTAGAAAATAATTACAATGAAACCGGAGGGGGGCTCAAAATGGAGGGGGCGGTGTGACCTAAACTATGTCAATTTGTCGGAATGGCCTAAAATAGTTCAAATTGAGGGTTTATTGGTTTTATGGGTTACAAGGAAAGCGTCCGGAGAATGAACGGAAAGACTTGGGATGGTTAGACACAGTGCGAGTTTTCTCCGTTTTGCCCGCCTTCAAGGCGGCACTGCTATAACACAGAACATAATTGCATGTATACATGTTTGGTCACATGTGTGTACATGTTTGGTCACATGGGGTCAGTATCCGTTACATGAAATGAAAGATGCCCTCCTCCTTACACTCCTAGTCGCACGTGCAGTTCATAGTTTTACGCGTAGTAGTAGCGTTAGGTACGAGTATTCCCCCTCATTTGAAAAGCATGATCATCACGCCATAGTACCCGTGCATATATGATTTGAATGACTCGATGTATTCTTTCACTGAATCCATCAATGGGTGACCCATCTCCGTGTTGATGTAGTGAACGAGTACGTGTTACGCTTGGACACCAATGACGAAATGTGGGATGGCGTGATGTTGCCACCAAAATCCCATATTATACATCATGCGACAAAGGCATGATGCGATTGGCGAGTCAGGCCTCACCCAACTGGAATCATCAGCGGCTCGTCGCCTTGTTGCCGAAGAAGTCAAAGCGCAAGCGCAGTTAAAACTGCGATCACATAGACGATAATCCTTAATGGCGAATGGGATTTCGGCATGAAACAATATTTGTACGTAACTATCTCAAAGAGATACATTCAGCATCGCAAAGATGCATGCATGTATTCTTGGAGCCCCTCATCCTCATATTACATTTACCATATTTAAGCAATAAAGTGCTAACAGGGCGGTGCAGTACTTGGCACCTTCATCATGTGACACGCGTGATATTACTTTAAGTATTCAAATCCACTAACAAAATGGACGCCAGTACTTTGCGCTTAAACCACGGTGCCGCATATAAAAGGGGACCCCCAGAGCCATGGTCTTCGGGGTGTTCTCACATAACGAATACTACGCGAAATATATACGTTTTGTGCCCGGAATTATTCGGGATTTCTTTAGAGACGACGAACATAACCTGCCCGTCCGCTGACCTCCGACCCGCTAGGGCCTTATCCGTCCCAGGACTTCGTGGACCCTATTGGGACGGGGCCTTGGTCTTGGGGAGCCCGGAAATGGATTCCTCGCGATCGAAAACGCAGATGGGCTCAGATGGGCCGCAGATGGGCGGCAGCCGGGCGGGCGGTGGACAGATCGAACCATCCAATCAGCTCTCGCCTTCCCGGCCGCGACTACCGCCCCCTTGACCATGCCAACCCCTTGGCGCACGCGCCATGTCGGCTTGTGCGACACGGGCAGGTCGGGTTGTGCAGTGAAAGCGCAAATTCATGCTCATATTTTGCTGGGTCACTCCAATGTACTCGGTGCTCACTAGGTGTTTACAGCGTGGACTGAGCAGCCCCGCGGGTGTCATTGAAACGAAGAGAGAAATCATCATTTGTAGCTGGGCAGAGGCACAAAGAAAAGCCGCAGAAACTGCGTCCCAGCCACGCGTAACATACTTTCGTGGGTGCCAGATCCCTTTGTGTGGCTTCTTCTTGGTTGGTTGCACTCCGCCGCCGGGGAGTGCTCCTCATTGGAGGGCCCTTCGGGGCCATTGGGTTGGGGATTAGCCCCGCTGCCCTCGTGCTTTTTCAGGAGCTTTACCGCCTAGTCCACCACAACGTGTTGCTGCGGCTGGTTGTCATCCGCGAACTGCCTCACCCACTCGGCCTGGGATTTGTAAATTCGGATGATGCTGCACGCTCTGTCAGCCGCTGACTGTGTGGCTCCGCGGCCGCGTTTCCGTTGGCCGCTCGGAGGCGTGTTGCCATTATTCGGTGGCTGGTGCCCGCCGGCCGCCGCCATTGGGGACCCCTCTTGCCCCGTCTCCAACTCGCCGCCACAGAAAACCTGCCGAGACGACCCCGCCACGCCGCTGCCGTCGGCACCGTCAAGGTTCACCCCTTCCATGGGCAGGCACTGGTATGGGAGGGTGGGAGTCGGGTCGTTGACCGTGTCGGGTGGAGTTGTGATGCGGGCGGCAATGGTCGTTTACATGCGGATGGACTGCCTCACCGTCGCCGCAATGCTGCACACCGCCACCCACCCCGCGACATCAGGTATGCTTTCTTGGCCTTTCTGAGGCATAGGGCGGGTAACTTGGCGCGGCTCGGAGGCCCCGCTGAGTCATTTGCCCTGCTGTGGGCGCCTCGGCGGGCGGGGTTGCCGTGAGGACAAGGTCATAATGAAGTGAAGCGCCTAACTACGGTGGTCGTCGGGCGGGTAACCCGCCGTGTGTTCAGCCGTTCGTGTATCGGGCATTGTGGTCTAACAACAAGACCATGTCACTTTGAAGGTCGTTGCATCCTTCAAATTGTAATCAAATGGCCATCTACTCATCTGCGGGTTCTGCACATGTGCATGTACATATAGATATATATTTATGTCCGAAACTGCGATATGTGTGAACCTAAAGCCTACATGATATTTCGAGCTATGCTGATTACAGTTTATTTTTTGGGCCCCCGGATCGTATTATTTAGCAGAAAAGCAAAAAAACCTGAAATCTGCGATTCTAGAAACCATTCGACTGTTAAGTTTGCTGTGTGTAACCGTCTCTGTGGTAAATTTTGCACCTTTTGATCCTTATGAGCTTGGGAACTTTTTGTTGATCCTGCAATGTCTCACGATCTGCTGTGAGATTCCTACCTTTGTGAATGCATTTTCTGCGTCAGATTTGTTGTATTCTGTGTAGCCTTTTGGCGGGCCGGGAGTCGGCGGACTCTGGCCCGACCTCTAGTATTCGGGAACCATTTGCGCTCCCGCCCTCGGGTTATCAGAAAAAAGCGCTCGGTGCGTGTGAGTTTTCGTCCGATGCGTAAACTAATATTGTTGTACGGTTGCATGTCGTGCGTGGCTGTCGGGCCGCGGTGTGTCGATGTTACTGGATGGATAAACTGTATAGAAATAGCCGTGCGGGCGGCGGGCATTGCGCATAGTGTCATATATGCAGCAACGCTTGCCCGGCCTCATCGGCCTCTGCGAAAGCCGGAGGTCGTCGTGTGGTGGTCTACGTCCGTGGTTAGGCCTAGGCTAGTGCTCGGTATAGCGGTGATACGGGCCGCTAGGTGAAGTGACATGGTCGCCGGATCCTGGCGGGTGTGGGAGCTGACATGTGACAGGACGGCATCATTGGCCGTTTCCGAGTGCTAACTGCGCCGGGCGGCTGTCGGTCGTCGGTATGCAGTGCCGTTCGTCCGAGCAGAGCGTTGAAAGCACGAGTCGTGACGGAGAGTTGGATCTTACTTGTCTATGTCCCGCTACATGTAGGCCCAGTCTACGCCTGCGCCGATCATGGTGGCCGAAGTGGGCTTGCCCATTGTGAATGCCTACGGGGCGGTATTCCCTGCTTTAACTGGTCAAGTGCCCGCCCTCGTCGGAGCTGCTGGTCAGGTCGGCATACATGTTGTTGCCCCTCTCTTCGGCATGGGCGGGCCCCCGTCTGAAGCGGGCGCAAGCTCCCGCTCCGGCATCCTGTTATTCTCCTTTCCGGCCATGGTAGTTGATAGATGATAATAGTCGTCTTTGAAAAAATACATAAAGAGGGTGTGGCGTAGCGCGCCGTGGTAGCAAGGTGGAGCTAGAGCTTCGTGTGACGATGCACATATGCTAAGTCTGCCTTGCGCCCGGGCCCGCTACATGTGTAGTCGTGCACTGCTATGCATAGCCCTTCGACCCATTGTCTGCTCCTATCGTCCCCGTGCTTGTTCATGTGCAACGCTCACTAGCCTCCTATATTGTCTCGTAATTGTAATTTTATAGCCCGGAATCGCGATTTTCCCACGGAATGGGCGTGTAATCGCCAGTTTTTTTGCTAGGATCGGTAGTCGCAATGACGTGCCCGGCTCGCCCGCGTTCCGTAATATGGTACCAGTAGCATGTTGTGCCATCCCCATAGTACATTGGACCCACATCGCGCCTCGCGCGGCCACCCGTAATCGTTGAGACTTTCGCCACACTGTACTTTAGCGCCTCACAAGCTCCGTGACGACTACGTACGCAACGGCCAACGGAACCGTAGGTCTCAAACATGCTAAGTTGCAGTCGCGCGGACACTTTACCATGCATCCCAACAACATGAGCGCCAGTGACTAGCCCTACCAACCCCCGCCCGCCGTTGCGAGCCGCCGGCGCCGAGTAGTGGTATTCTATGGGCCGTCGCAACTCCAAGCGCCGTATTCATGAGGGCAAGGAGGGCTGAACGCCTTCCGAGGGGTCTTAGGTAGAGTTGACCAAGAAAATGCGATGCTGCACGTGTGGCGCCTCTTTTGGGAAGACTCGGTTCTACGACACGCACAGATGGACGGAGGCGTGCACGAAGACGCCTACGGATACCGCCGCGCCTGTCGCAGCCGGTGGTGATGGCGCCCCTGCAGTAGCTGCTGCACCCTACGTCCGTCACGCCTCTGCTCCGCCCGGACCCGGTCAGACCGAAACGCTAGGCAAGCCGGGTGCATCGATACCGTCGCCGCCGCCATCGCCCCCGCCGCCCTCTCCGCCGCTCTCTTCTCCCCGAAACGAATCAGCGAGCCCCGCACTACCCAGCGGGCGGCGGGGAGGGGCGCTCGGTGTCGTCTGATGATGGCCTGGCAGCAAGCATGACAACGCAGGATATGAATGCCGAGCTTCACATGGGCATTATCATAACCAAGACGTTCGGGACGCGGGGGAGCTTTCTCGGCCAGGTAGTCCCCCCCTTCCCCCCCCCCCCCCCCCCCCGTTGCCCTCCCCGACGTCGCGTTAAACATGCCATCGGCCCATCTCCGCCATGGGGTAGCCACCCGTGTGTATCGTCCAACATCCAGGTCGCGCAGTTGGACCTGGAGTGGGATATATAACGAGGACGCAGACTCGGCGGATAAGGAGCCGGTGATAAAGATGATTTACGACTACGACGGCGGCTCGGAAGAGCTAACTGAGTTGGAGATATAACCGCTATACTTCACGACAAAGCAGCTGAGCGATTTCACTCGCAGGTTGCCTCAAGGCGCCATTGACTACCTACCGGCGGTGCGTCCCTTGCGCACCCACCGACGGTGCCTTCGGGGGGTGCTTGCCCACGTTGTTGTCCCATAGTTTAGGTATTGGTGAGAGTGTCGCACTACTGGCAACGTGCAAACGAGGATTTGCTGAAGATGACGGTTACATGGGCGTTCGTTTAGATGCTTGCGCGCATGCGCACCTGACAGGAGCTACACGAACTTCTCGACGCCGATAGCGACGCGGAAGGTATTGTCGTGGGGGTTGTGGAAGGCAACCCCTAAGCAACCGCAGCGATACCGACGCTGAAGGCGGAGACGCTGGCGCGAGGTATGACATCAGCAACGCTCGAGGGAAGTACGCCGACGGGAAGAGGTGAGCATGTATCGTGTCGACTCCCCCTCCCCCCCTGTGTGGCGCCTACTAGTCGGTTGCGAAGAGGCATATCATACGGACATCGCGTCATCAGATAATCCTTGTCATCATCTACCGTTCGCGCACCGCGGGCTGCCACGTCGACAACGCTAATGCATGACAAGAGATCTGATGACGCGTGTGCACTGTACACGGCGGGGGCATTTCCATTTGGAAACGCCCCCGTGTACATTATACACGCGGGTATGTCATCAGATAGCGGCGCGGGGCATGTCATCAATTACGACGTGGCACGCTCCGGTGCGAGTATTTATCCGATGACAGGATTATCTTATGACGCGATGTCCGTATGAAATGCCTCTACCACATGCTCCTCACCCCCTTCGCAACACACGCCGTCAATTGTACACCAGTGCCGACGCTACCCTGATGGAGGCCGCGCTCAATCTATGCGAGTGGAAGCTGAAGCACAGATAAGACTTCATATCTGAATAAAGACGGCAGCGTTCGAGAGGCTGTCGAAGCTGCTGAAGAAACACATGCTATCGAAAAAAGACGGGTCAAAGCTTACCGAGACGTGGTACCAGGTGGAGCAGTGCCTGAACGTCTCGGACATAAAGAGGTATGTCGTTCACTGGTGCCCGTGCAACGAGCATATCGGTACGGCCACTCCCTGGATGGTGACAGAAGCTACGACGACCGCTGCCCTCGTTGCTATATGACGCGCTGGACACCCGAGTCACTGCGCCACCCGCGCCCCGCCACTACGCCTCAACCGCACAAGATTTTCTACGACTTCATCGTCTGTGAGGTGATGCGCCCCCTCCTTCCGTTTGCCGTCACTCATCAACAGCAGTGTCAGCGCAAATGTTAATTGAGTTATTGTTGCTGTTGCACAAAATACGTTGCATGTGGACAAGCAACTCTTTTGGGATGAGGAATGGGCTCAGCGCGGAGGCACATGCAGAGACCAATCTATCAATGGGTTTTGGAACTCTGAAGCATGCAAGACCATGGATGCGGCCACCAACGGGCCGTTTTCTCACAAAGACAACGGGATGTATGATTTATGTGGAGGTGGGATGGAGTTGCACTACAACAAAGCATATTCTTGCTGGAAATCTAGCATTGGGTTCGTACCCAAGTGTTGTTATATGGTGCGAGTCAGATATAATTAGTTGAGTACAATTGTAGTTGGGTGGTTTTGACCTGCTATAGTGCGGTGTGGCCTATTATTGCAGGTGTCAAGACATGCCATCATCAAATCGGAGGGAAAAGCGCAACATGAACGTGCTGATCATCATCCCAGGGCCCTTTGCACCAAAGCACATTGACAGATATGTGGAGGAGACACTCAAGGCAATTGCCAAAACACAACGCGCGGAGGGCGCACTGATTGTTCATGATGTGTATGAGGTGACCGACAACGATGGCAGGAAATCCAGAGCGCGCCGTGACTTGCAGCATCAGGTGTGCACCCATTGTCAATATGAAGTGGGCATGCTAGCCTGCGATTGGCTGCGGTCGGCATACAACACCGACATGCACAATGTGGGATCATGGACTACATACATACATTGGCGCCTTCTTTGCAGACATGCATGGACGCTTCAAGGCTATGAAGCGTGGTTGAGTTACATCGTGGCACGGCTGCTCCTACTGTCTGCTACAGAGTACAGCGGGCAGGGACAATAAAATGGGAATGGTTGTGCACGCGTTATGTGTCTGCATGCAGATATCGTATTACAACTCTGGATGATGCTGATCATACATGGGCGGCTTCGGGTGCAGGTAAGTAGTACTTCGGAGTCTGCCGTTCAAATGTTCCTTACAGCGACGGCGATACAAACGGCGTGCACATGGTGGTGATGCACGCAACGCAGGGAAAGGCTGCCGACAATTACTATGAACGCAGCATTGCCTACTGCGGGCATGCCCACATGCAGCTGTCCAACGCATATATGCGGTATTTGGCATTGGAGGCTGGCGCAGGGCGCATCGTGCAGACGATAGCCGGTACTCCAGGCATGTCTCAGTTGTTTGTGCGCTGGCTGCTGTATATAAGCTATGTCGACTTTTGGCCGCTGCCGATAGCACATGCATTACTACTGGGGGTAGTCAAGGACTTTTGGGAGTATGTCGGCACCCTGAAGGTTGGTGATCTTTCACATCGCTGTTGCTGCCCGCCCGTGGTTCTTGCCGCAAGGAGCGTTGCTGATAGGTGTGTGCCCTCACAGGATATGCGGCCCAAGGTCAAGAAGATGGGCATGCGGATGGCGCTCGTCGCCATGACCAGTGACTTTGGCAGGCCAGTCCGGCCGAT
The DNA here is from genome assembly GCA_006384855.1 of Tetraselmis striata. Lineage (NCBI taxonomy): Eukaryota > Viridiplantae > Chlorophyta > Chlorodendrophyceae > Chlorodendrales > Chlorodendraceae > Tetraselmis > Tetraselmis striata. Next base: position 68,692 of record VCJN01002608.1, read on the forward strand.
GCTGCCGTCAGCCGGCACTAGCGGTGTGGTGTGTGCCAACTAAACATGCGAGCACTTCTTGCACTTCGCGGAGACAGTGGCGGTGCTGGTCCTTGGGTGAGGGCCCTCGCTGCTATTGCTAGGAGTAACACAGCCCAGCTCCACTGTAGTGGGGTGCTGTCTACTGAGTACGTGACATGCGCGGCAGTTCCTGCATGGATATGTTTGACAGCGCAGAGCATCAACATCTGGCAGTCATGTGGCATATGCTGCAAGGAGTGGTCATCCACTACCTGAGGGGCTGCTAGGAGTGTGACGGTCCTGCCGACAGTGAGGAGTGCCAGCGTGTCAACGAGTACATCAAGTGGTAGCGGAGGAGGGCTTCAACTCCTTCCTAAACTATGCGCAGATGTGCCGCATGCGTTTGACTGATGAGATGATGGAACTGAACATGCCCAATCTGGTCTGCCGAGTCAGGGCCCAAGAGGCTGCCAGGGGCAGCACTGCCCGCGACTCAGAGCTTTGGATGGAGCGCACCGAGCGCCCCCCCCCCCTCCGCACACAGCATCGCTGCAATGTTGTGTGCGGCACTATGCATCGGGCAGTATGGAATGGGATCGTGTTTGAATTACATGGATGTGCTGCAAACTTGTATAACAGAAATTTAACCTATTTTAGGCCAGGGGCAGCACTGCCCGTGACTCAGAGCTTTGGATGGAGCGCACCGAGCGCCCCCCCCCCCTCCGCACACAGCATCGCTGCAATGTTGTGTGCGGCACTATGCAACGGGCAGTATGGAATGGGATCGTGTTTGAATTACATGGATGTGCTGCAAACTTGTATAACAGAAATTTAACCTATTTTAGGCCATGGGCAGCACTGCCCGCGACTCAGAGCTTTGAATGGAGCGCACCGAGCGCCCCCCCCCCGCCCGTCTTTGCCTTCGTACGCACTGTGTCTAGGCTGCTGTCATATGAATGCAAGCCCTATGTCATATGTAGGTGCTGGATGCGAAGTGCGTGGCTAGAGGCAGTGGCACCACTAACACGGAGCGGGCATACGGGCGGCAGTTCTTACTTGAGGCACGCATCAAGCTCATGCGTTCATGCGTGCATGCATGGACCTAGACTTCCCTAGCGTGCCTCTGTGGCGGCCATGCTTTGAGGGATAATGGAAGGCCGGTGGCGCATACGATGCGGTGGATATGTTTGAGGGCACGGGATATGGTTGCAGGGGCACCGCCGTGCAACAAGGTACCTCAGCCGCCCCCGGCACCTGGGCGGCATGCGCAGTGGCGCTGGAGAAGTACTGTCAAGGAACTGGCACACTGCAGCCTGAGCCGGCATGGAAGCGCGAATATGAAAGGGCGGGCTCCACCCCCATGACATCAAGTGCCCCCCCCCCCCCCCCCCCCCGGGCCCTATGCCACCCTCTATAACCCCCCGTACAGCTAGAATCGTAAGGCAAGAATCTTAACGCAGCAGGTTCCGGGTATATACTCAACTTCCTACTACCATGTGAACCGCCTATTTACTGCATACCATGCTGCGCGTTGCTAACATGCTTAGTGCTGCCGCCCCGCTGCCCCGGTTGCGCTAGCAAAGGAGATGCGGTTTTTGAAATTGACGGACATGAGTCGATTTCCCTCTTGTTTGCGGTCGAGAATGATTTATTATGATTGGTGAATATGATTAATAACGAGTTTGTTGGCTGCACTAACCCGCAGGTACATCCTGTATCACGAATGCAAGACGATAGGGGAGGGAACATCATTCCCGGCGACCTCTGTTTCGTACACTGGGACACGAGGATGGAAGCGCAACAACTGGATGAAGGCACCCCCTCCCCCCACGCCTGACTTCAAATTGCCTACATAGTGTTGCCATGCGATTGAGTTCTGGTATACACACACATATGTGCATGTTGTGCACGAGAACACCGAGACACGGAGGCCTGTGGTGTACAAGCGCAAGACATGGGACGACAAGTGGGTGCCCACTGATGAGTACGGCAAGCAGGCCATACTGCGAGACAGGCGTGCCGAGGTGGAGCAGCATGACAACGACGTGTATGTTGGGGATGTGCAGTACTTCGTGGAGGTGACCCACACCAGCCTTTGCGAGACACGCGTGCCGAGGTGGAGCAGCATGACAACGACGTGTATGTTGGGGATGTGCAGTACTTCGTGGAGGTGACCCACACCAGCCCTTCGGTGCCGGACCTCACCCTCGCTGTGTGCCGAATGTACGCAGCTGAGCGCATGGTGATAGGGTCCCCTCTTTGGCATTGGTGTGTGGCAGCGCAAGGCGTCCCTTCGGCCAAACATTCGCAGGGGGCATGACGCCTTCCCTGGCGCGCTGAAGCACATCGAGGAGAAACTGTGCTGCTTCTATGCTGATCCGGACATAGTGACAGACCAACACTTATCCCGGTTTGGCATGTCCTCACATGATGTGGGGCAGTATGTGTGGTGCACTTTTAACACAATGACCCTGCACTACTAGCCGAGTTCCGCGTATAGCTGGTAAATGTAATCGATCAAAGTTATGCTGCCCAGCAATTCCGCGCAGCGCCCCGGCGCCGCTGCCCTGCACCTCGCGCCCAATGCCCAAAACCTAGCCCCCTTGGCCATCTGAATCGACGGCGGTTTTAAACAGCCCATGCTAGCAGTCTGCTACGTCGTACGTGGGACTGCGAAGGGAGGTGACACCGTTGGTACAATCACAAGGGTAAGGCTTGTCAAACTGTTACACAATGCTAAAATTACAGCACTTCTGCGTGCTGCTCCTCGCTACTTTACTGGCCATGGGCAACTATGCCCCATGTCTACCTTTAAACACTTTGCTTAGTGGCCGAACTATACCTCATATGTCCGCAGTCTACTCTTCCAAGGGGGGTTGGATCATCTCATGAGCTGGTTTAACTGCAAAATTTCGTTAGTCGACTAGTATAGAACAAAATCATGGCTGCCGGTATCTATCTGCCCATTGCTTGATGGGAGTCATTACGGCGGCCGCTGGCCCGGTGAACTCGTCCATGTCCCACGGGATGTCGGGGTACGGCGGGAAGCCTGCCCTGAGTGCTTCAGCTGCACTTGCTCGGTGCGGGTAATCAATTCTTGGCAGCCTCAATCAGTCTGCGCACATTGATCGGCGTGTCATGGGGATGAATCAAGTGCATGAAGCGGGACAGCAGTACCGTAGTCGCGAGCGCTATTGCCGTGAACAAATTGAAGTAGTCGACGAAGGCTTCCCGCAGCTTCGGGTTTCCATGTGGGTCCTTCTCAATGCACACCTCTTGAGCCCGGCCGCAGCTAGCCATATCCGGTCGAATTCGCTAGGCATGTCTCTATCAGAAACCCGGGTATCGTCCGGCGAGTCTATGAGGAGGAATTTCCAGCCCCGGAGACCATCTGCCCCAACGGTGAGGATGCCCGGTCATGTATGTTCCCTGTCGAGAGAGGCATACATGTCTGCGTCGGTCCTGCGGGTTGGAACCCACCGCGGCTCGAGATAGACGCACCCCCTCACGATCAAATGCCGGGTGATGTAACGGCTGAATTCCGTAGGGATGTCGTAGTACGCTCGTGCCCCCGGTGGCGCTTGGCCATACTGAGCGAGGCAAGGAACCGTGGATCTGGTGGGTAACGATGGGTGCCGGCGGCGGGTGAGTGCTGGTTGAGTGCCTAGGCTTTGGTTCGGTAGCTGGGAGAAGCCGACAGCTTTGCTACACCGTGTGCCTTGCGGCACTACTACAAGCCGTTGGCAGCCCCGGCGTAGTCAGCCGCTTGTCTCATTGTTTGGGCTTGTGCAGACGCGCGTGCCGTCGAATTAAAAGCGGAATACGCCAAATTACGTGGCACATTCCCCGTTAAGGGTATTTACGTCCGAATTAAGATCCTGTACAAAAAGTGTGTCTAATGTGTTCTCATGTAAACGCTAAATATGGTCGCCATATGTGATATTACGCTATGGCTACGCAACAACCTAGAGTGCGCTATATAACAGCGGAGCGCGATGATAGTCGTCTAGGCGCTGCGCCACACTCATTTTTTTTGAAAGCAGCAGCCACGCCTACGTGACGCACACTCGCACACCCGCCAGACAGTAACGTAGTTGCTTGTCCCCCGGCACTCTCCATCACGGCCACCCACGCCAAGCTACTTCAAGGCACCCCTACGGCAAAGCTGTGAGGCCTGGAGGCATGACCATAGCACTCGGTGCTCAGTGCAGCACGTGCATAATCGTTGAGGACGTGCGGCATGCATTATTTCGCGGCCAAGCGACCAACAACCATATCCGCGTTCACCCACAGCAACCACATGGCGAGGACGCGTTCGCCGAAGTTCTCGCGGACATACTGAACAACTGCGCTGAGCGGAAGCAGTACGACGAAGCCGGGAAGAAGCATTTGCTTGAGGCAGGTTTTCAAGTGTCCGATGAGGGTGTCGTCTCGCTGTATTTTAAGTCGTCGTACGTACCCAACGCGACGCGTGCCCATATCTTGAACCCAACACCCGAGGCGGCGCCCCCCGCTCACCCCCCCCCCCCCCCCCCCCCGCCCCCCCCACCCCCCCCCCCCCCCCCCGGCAGGATCTGACATGGGCACTGGCGTTAAGAACGCCTCCGTCGACGGTCCATCCCAAACTTTCACGAGCCGGGGGCAGGAGTCCACCCTGAAAGGTGCAATGAGTCCGCGGGTGGCTGACAACACTGCGTAGAGGGTTTGAATTTCACAGGCGTTGACCGGCCCGTGCCGCGTTTTTGTTGTTGCTCCTGCAGCTCAGCACAAGGCGGTGCTGTCGGGTGTCTTTGACGAATGCTGGCCGCGCGACACTCATGCGGGGATCCCTTATACCCTCTCAAGAAGACGCCGAGATTTCCCATCGCCGCGCCCCCGTACATCGAGCGGGTCTGCTACGCTACTTTCAACTACCGCGCCGGCTACACAACCACGAACCACATCTACGCCAAGGAGACCCTCATCGCCGCGTTCAGAGAGTCCACTCCCTCCCCTTTCTCCCAACCCCATTGCGACCATCCTTGTGGGTTGTTTTGACAGTGCACCTTGTGATGTATAGGAAGCAGGGGAACTTGAGGAACTACCTCGCTCTTTATACTACTTCCAGGATGAGGGCAAGGACGGCCAAGTAAGTAGGAAAAGGGACCATTGCCGAGCGAGGACCGACTCGCGAAGGCCCTCGACCTTGCAGAGGTTTGGCAGCTGAGCGAGCTGAGGAGGTACTAACAAGCCGGCAAGTGCCCCCCTTCTAATGTCCAAGGGCGAGGAGGAGGTCTACGAGGTAACGCCGCACTGGGAAGCCGCAGGTGAGTCGCGTTTGTTTTCGCAATTGCTCGATTACACAGCCTCCGCCGCGACAAGCAATCAACATGCATATTGACTTTCGCAGTTGTTGTCTAAGAACCCCGCAAAGTCCCTACGTTTGGCGGTAAGCCGATCGTATCGAGTGTTCGGCGCAACAAGGTCGTGTCGCGGCCGTTGGCGGGCACCGCTGCACTGCCTAAGCTCCACGGCTTGGTGGGCGTGCTGAAGTAGCAGAAGAAGAGGGCGGACGGCATGATGAAGCACAACGCCAACGCGGTCAAGAACCTGGCCGCCCCGCAAACCGCCCCCGGTGACAACGTCGACGACGAGGACAGTAGCCCGGAGCCTCCGGCCAAAAAGGCCAAGCAGCCCGCCAAGCCGGCGGTTGGAGTGCCGGCCCGGGACCGGGGTGGTGCTGGGGCCAGGGGGGGCGGTGGGGCGTTCGGGTCGTGGGCCGCCAGGCCGCCGTAGCCGGTGCCACCACGACCCGCGAGCAATAGGCCGGCCGCCGGGGCGGTCCCGGCCGAAACCGGATGTAAATGATTTATTCCGCCCGCCCACTGCCGCGCGACTCGCCGCCCATTGCCGCGCGCCCGCTCACTGGCACTGCCGCACGCGCGCTATCGCGGATTAGGCCAGAGCGCAGCGAGATTGACGGGCTTCTAGAGGCAGATCCCGGATATACCACCGCGGATACTGCGTCGCGATGACGAGTCATATGCGTATGATCGTATCATGTGTCGCCAAAGATGATGATCATGTATGCGAGTGCAGCGGCGACGGTGCGGAACCGCATAGAGTCACGGAATGACTATAGACGAGTGTCATTAGACTGGTAAAATTACAGGATAAATACATGGTAAAACATGCTAAACACAAAGTGGTCTGGGCGCCTAGTGCTCCGAGCGATGTTCCCGAGTAATGTTCCCCGATAATGTTGTGAAAAGGGGGATCCGGCATGGCAGCCGTGGGCATCGCTCAAGGGGGGTATGTGCCACGTACGAGTGTTCCGTGCACAAGTCAAGTACATACAACACACTGTCCCGCCACCTTAAATTAGGCTTTGAGATCCACTTGGCGTAAAGTTTCACGCCAACGTGTTGACCACACGCTGACACATACGTCGGATTTTGACATATTATTTCTTTAAAATCGATAAGTGCCGAAATCGCCTCGGACGACCGTGCTGCCACTGTGGAATTTGTAGCCCCGGTCGCGTAGTTTTTAGTGGTATCTATATGAAAATTGTCTGACGTTTCCTCGCAACGCAATGAGGGATACCGCAATTTTGAGAGCTGCACCACAAGGCGGCACTACAATGGCGATGCTATCACGCCACATCTTGCACGGGCGCACGCCACTATCGCCCCACCCAAAAAACAATACCCTAGCCTTTTTGCTGACATGTTTCTCCGCCCACCCATGGCCATCCCACCATGCAATGGTCTATGCATGCGCGGCGGGACGTGCGGGGCACCAACCCCCGTTGTTGTGGGGGAACTGGAAACGCTCAGTTTGGCGCAAGTGCCACTCGTATAGGACACAAGTTAGAGCCAAAGGGGTTGCTTACGCCCTATGGTACTAAAGCCCGAGCATAAATTTGCAATAAAGAAATGATTTCCATGATTTCAGGTCATAAACCCTAGATCTAGCTGCCCTACTATTCGTAAGCTCGGATTCGGCGAGACATGGGCCTTGGACTTGTGTGGAGGGGTGTAACAATAATCGCACCACGAGCCTGACAGCAGTTGTCGGGCTGGTGCGATTACGATTATTACAGTGACGTATAGTATACTGCGACAAATACATACACCTCTCCACGTAAATAAGGCCGGAATTCGTGGGTTTACTCAAAAATCCGACATGCACATACGTGGCACTGCATGAGGGACTGCATACGTGGCACTGCATGAGGGACATATAGTCGTGCACGTGCGCATGCATATTGCTGCAATGAGGCCGTTTACCCACGCTACGGGTGGCCATGGCGCCATGGCGGGTTGGGCGGTAGGAAAATGCAAGGAGGTCAGCAGGGAGGCATATATGACGGAGCTGGCAGCCGGGTTGCGAGTAAAAAATGAAACACGGGACACAGGGTAAGAGTCTCGATAAATGAGGGGAGTCTGGGACTCTCCGTGGATGCCTTGTGAATATGCCTGGATTTGATGTTCGTGGAGTAGTACATGCTGGGAAATGAGTCAAATGAGGCGCCTGTGTGCATGGCTAAAGGGGATAAGCAAACATGAGCAACATGATGAATAGCGACTCTCGTGCGATGCAATAAGCACACCAGCACACTGCCGCGCCACTAGGTACTGCTGGGAATTGAAACATACAGTGAAGCAGCGCCGTCAGGTGCCAGTAAATCTCGGAAATGCTGTTGAATAGTATCTCATCGACCATATGTGCATGATGTGCGTGAGTACTTTGGTTTGGGAAGGCGCGGTGTGCGCATGCCCACAGACATATTTACAAGCTCGGAAGTGGCACATGTCCGGGTCGGCTACCTGCGAAACTCTACATGACTACGCTGTTTGAAAGGGACAACAGGTGTGTGTGTGTGTGTGTGGAGGGGGGGGGGCGCTGGCATGCATGGCTTGTTCACTCCTCATCAGGGAATGTAGGCGCGAAGAAGGTGCGGGGCCCATACCAGCGGCCCTGCAGCATGGCATTCCAGTAGGCCCAGGGGAAGACGTATTTCTTGAGGTAGTAGAAGGGCAAGCGCTCCGCACCCTGGTCCAGTAACCCCCCAAACGTCTCCTTTGGTTCCCCGCCATACATGAACTCGGCCAACACAAGGCCCCCTCGCTTGGTGAGGATCGGGCATGAGGTATAGCCATCATAGGCCGCATTGGGCGCCTTTCCGACCATCGCGCGGGTGAGATTGTGCACGAGCACGGGCGCCTGTGCAGACACCGCAGCAGCGGTTTTGGAGGTGGGCAGGTTGGAGCAGTCTCCGAGTGCAAATATGTTGGGGTATTTGGTGTGCTGCAGGGTGCCTTTGTCCACAGTGACATAGCCCGTGGTAGGGTCTGCAATGGGGGACTTCCGGACAAAGTCGTGCGGCCCCATGCGCGGCACCACATGCAGGAGGTCAAACTCCTTCTTGATCTTCTTGCCATCGGGAGTCTGAAAGGTGGCCACCTGCTTGGGACCATCCACCTCCACGAGATCGTGCTGGTAGAAGGGCACCACACCGCGGTCCTCCGTCATCTGCTGGAGTGTATCTCCGTATTTTTTCACGGGGAACATCGCGCCGATTCCAGTCATGTAGTTGACCTCGATGTTGTCACGGACCTCCGGGCCCTGGCTGCGCCAGAAGTCCTCCGCCAGCCACATGATCTTCTGCGGCGCGCCGCCGCACTTGACAGGCGTGTTGGGCATGGTGAAGATTGCCTTCCCTTGCTTGAGCTCACGGATGAGCTCCCACACCCTGCCCGCGTAGTCGTACGAGTAGATGGTGCTCACGCCATTCTTGCCGACTGTATCCGCAAGCCCCTGTGGCCGAACGCAATCGCATCAATGAGCACGTCCCGGGCCACTGTCGTTCCCCCCCTCCCGCCCCACCCATCCCTGAGAGATAAACATCTGAATATTTCATGTGTAATCACTTGCAGCTCATTCTAAACATCAGAAGATGAACTGATGTGGAGGGAGGACAACAGTAAACGACAAGATGGCTTGGTGGCGATGAGCGGCTGCCAAGCAGTTTAGTGACAAATGCGAAGGGCGTCACCATCTGGGCAGAACGGAAACTGAGTATACCGATCTTAGTCACCAAGCAAGCTGTGAGAGGTGTCGCCAGCAGTGCTGATATATTTCTTTTTCCTTGCAACTTGCATCTTTGGGATAGACTATATAATCTGCGAAGTGCAGGCAGAATTCACTACAGCAACACATGCCCTAACTGAGACAAAACTCGTATGGGATATCATATATTTGTAACTTCAGCATTGCACGCAATCGATGAGACGCCCAACCAACGCTGCATGGTCCGCTTCACAGCCCGTGCTGCTCGCCACCCTTTTCTGGTTTCGGGACACTTCATAGTTCGCCGCGTCGGCGTATCACACATGCAAGCCGTACCTTAATCGAGTTTAGGTCGACCTGGATGCCGGTTGCGACAACCAGATATTCATACTCCAGCTTCTTGCCGCCCTCCATGAGCACTGCGTTGGCGTCCGGCCGGAAAGAAGCTGCTCGCTCTTTGATCCAGCGCACGCCGGCTGGCATGACCGCTCCCATCTCCCGCCGAGAATCCTCCACCGATACCAGGCCACCACCTAGCGGGTGGGCAGAAGTACCGTGCTAGTGTCGAAGGCTGCTGACACGTACATATTTACAGTCAATGCCGGCTGTCGGCGCCTACTCATCGGAGTGGCTCTACAATAAGCTGCCCGTCCAAGCGACTTGACAAGCTCGTTAGCTTAATACGTTCCTCGGAACCTACGGGTAGAACGTAGTAGCGACTAGCCGGCCTCGACACTAGCGGCCTAGTCGCTACACAAAGTTAGGGTAAGCACGAGTGACACTTCTGATGTATGTAAATATGTGAGATTGGAGTGTTGATTGTATCGTAGTCCCGCGCCGTACCTGCCATCGTCCACCAGGGCTGGTAGTAGTGAAACCCCGACGGCTCCACCACCGCGACATCGGCAGCCTGGCCAAGCTTGCGGGTGAGTTGCGCTGCGACCGTAAGGCCAGCGGCGCCGCCTCCCACTACCACCACGCGGTGCCTCTCGGCCGGGGCGCCCTCGCCCTCGCCGAGCGCGTGCGCCTCGGCCGGGGTGCTCCGAGGCGAAAAGCTGTAGGTCGCGCTGGCCGCCAGCCCCGCGCCCGCGGCGGCAGCCATCCGAAGCAGCCCCATAGCGAGACCAGGAGTCCGGTCACGACAGCAGAGAATCCGTGTGTCGCGGGTCGCGAGGCCGAGGGTAGCGGCGCGATATTTGCTTGTGATGTTTAGAAGCTGCGGGTTGGCGATCACTGACGAGGTTAATATCGGACGGAACGAGCTACTATGTTCCTGCTGCTCGGGAGACCCACCGCCAGACGAACTTGTGTAGTAGCAGCATGAATTATTTATGTTTTCCCAGCAAAGGTTTATGCGTCCGTGTTTTTACGGTAACAGAAATGAATAGGACACATGACGACAGGGTAATCTAGCAGTTACATAGGCTTTTTTTTCCTAAAGCTGCAAAGGCGGATCGGGAAATCACGAAGTACAGTATAAGGAAACGCCCACTAGCGCTACGACTGGTGTGAATTACAAAAAGGCCAGTAACAAATCCACCGCTAAAAGCAGTATACTAAAAGATCAGCAGCAGAGCAAGTCGCCACTTGCTGGTACGAACAAAACATAAAATCGAAGCGTTACGAATCGTCGGTATCGTAAGCACGCAATAACACCTGGGGTATATATGTCCAGGCGTCCTATGCGTCAAACCCGTTGCCACAGTACGGTGTGGGTGTCCCCGCGGGGGTTGTGGCCGGGTTGCACATTATGATACAATTACGCACCCGAGTATTTCCCACTGCCCGCCGATTGGCCCGGATTCATGCCATGCCTGAACGGTTCCTTGAACACTGCCCTGCATGTGGCGGAGGTGAATCTGAGACTATCGAACATACACCCCTCCACATAAGTTTGGGGTCCTTTTTTGGCTGAATATGAAATGAAAAATACTAGGGTATCTAAACGTAGGGCTTTAGGGCTGGAACCCGGGAATTTTTTAGGTTGTTAGAAAACCTTTTGCTTGATAGGGTCTAAATTATAACCTATTACCCTAAGAATAGGGTATTGCGATCTGGCGCGGGGCTCAAAGGGCATGACGCAGTGATGCACAACAATACATGTTATTGGCACATATATGATGGCCCACATGCATAGAGCATTGTATGGTGCAATGCCCGTAGATGTGTGAGGAAACATAGTAGCTCGCGGGTTGGGTGGGTTTGGGTGGGCATAGCCACGTAAGGCAGAGTGGGCACACGTGCGTGTGACGATGCTAGGACCAGTGCAGTTCTGCCCACTGCAAGCGACACCCCCTTGACTTCAAAGGCTTATAGCGGCTCAGGGAGTGCTCCAAAAATTCTAAAAAAATGCGCAAAAAAATCCTTGCGTCAAACGCAGGAGGTGATTTTCTCTGATTGAGCACCTAATTTGCACGTTTTGACCACTTTCTAGCGATGAACATAAAATACATCAATCACGGCATCATTTCGCAACACTCAGCCTCAACATGGGGGCGTAGCTTTGCGCTATGTGTGTCCCCTTAATCCATACGCATTTGTGTGACAGTGTTATGAATGTAGATGCACACGGGCGGCGCAAACTTGCCACATGCTCCCTCTCTAGCCATGTCCTCGATGGCCAACAACATTGTGCTGTTTTCAACATATTATTTTTGCTGATATTCAAGCATTTAATAGCGCGCTGCTATGTGGCATTCTACTTGTGATTCGGCGCAATTGCCATGCGTGCACGTGACCCCCATTGATGCGCTCTCGCCTAAGCCAAGGAGGGCTCAATAAGCCTTTCATGCGTGAGTAGGCAACAATAACAACACCATTTTTGGCCGAACATCACGCCATGTAGTGGTGAAACTGTAATTTAGGGCTTGTGCAATACCCTTAGTGACCTAATCTTGGTGCCCCACACATGTTGTAGGTGAACCTTACACTAAAGATGGCAGCATGCCAGTACGGCGTTGATTTGCGCGTTGGATGTATGCGTACGAAGGGATGGCGCAACTTGTTATTTTCCAGTGCAAGTTTTACACGCATTGATTTGCCATTTCTCGAGGGGCGCAGAACGACGCATGCCCTGTCGCACGGTTAGGCCTAGAGCGCGCCCCCATTTTTTCCCAAGTCGACCTCGCCCTTAGTCACTTGCATGCAATTGCCCACACCGTATTTTCTACATGACATGCGCATGTCGAACAAAACTGCAAAACCCAAACTTATGTGGAGGGGTGTGTGTTGGTGGAGTGCCCGCGGTGGGGGTATCACCGTCATAATTTTGGGTTGTTAGTTCCGGAGTTCAGGGATTTTTTTAGTAGTCAGGTTAGTGCGTCAACGCCTGAGGACTTCACTGCATTTATTTTGGGCGGGGTCCCCCCCTCCCTTCACGGCGCCCTGGATTTTACTGGGAATGGGGAAATTTTCCAGCTATGGCGTCGGGCCCTCCCTCACATTGCCTTTATTGTTGCACATGTATCGCACTCCCGAAATGCTTTGCTCCGCGGGTTGGGGCTTGCCCCAACTCGCATTACTCGAATGGGCCGACGTGGTCAGTGCCGGGTATTTTGATGGCCGTGTTTTAGACGGTGATCCAACAGTGTTGGAAATTCCGTCACTAGCCTTCAATTAGTCTTGAGAAATGCTTCGGCAATTTGCTTGATGACTATAACGGAGCGTCGCCTACCCAGGGCTTTCCGTAACTGGATTGCTGCCTTAACGGCCGCCGTAGAGACGCTGCAAGGGTTTCACTGGTGCCAGTCCTGTCCCGGAGGCGAAAAAAATCGAAGAAAAAAGAATCCTTATGGTCGCTCTAGTAGCGCTAAATGCTCGTGCTGTGAGGTGGACTCGCCACTCCCACACTTTCCCTTTCTGGCCGGGCCGATCGTGCTGCCGGCGCCGATGCCATCAAACCTTATATTCGTCGCTATTCGCTGCCCCTTAATGAGTGACTCCCGGTGCTACCACTATTCCTTAGCAGCGACTTGTTCGTAGCCATCGCGACCGCAGCTGAAATCCTCACCATACCATCGCGAGCAGCATAACAGTTGCAGACACCGCGGGGAGCACTCATGCCACGCCGAAATGAATGCAACACGCCAGCTTAGCGGCCGCGGACGCCACCGCGACAGGACAAGCACCAATCCGTTGCGGCTGGGCGGCTGCACCGTACATTCAGCAGCATCGCTACTGGCATGCTACGCGCTGCTCGTCACTGCCGCAGGCACTATGCATTCGGTCGACAAACAGCCGCGACTGGCGTGGCGGGAGGTGTTCGACGCCCCGAGTGTACAGCTGTCCGGCCCGCGGGGCACTGGCTCCGCGCAGGCGGCCGCCAAGTTCCGCTCCAGCGCCATATGGCTCGACCCTGGGCGGGTGGTGCTGACGCCGCCCGACGAGACCCCCATCCCTGGTGCGCCAAGCCGCGCCATCACTGCCCCTCTCCCCGACCTTAATCAACCTGACCACGCTCTGGTACAATGGCTAGATAGTGGTGGGTAGCGACTACTGCTCGTCATGGAGAGGCAGGGAGAGAGAGAGAGAGGTTGGCACAGTCACTAGGTCGTTGTGGCGGAGTGAGAGCGTCCAGCAGGCTAGGAGGTCTAGCTGGGCGGTAATGTATCAAGTCCTGTGAATTTTAGACCACACGCACAGCAGCGGTATCTGATTGAACAACGGAGTTCGGGTACGGGTGCCAAAGGTCCGAGTGACGCTGGGATGGGCATCTTTAGCTCTCGGCGGTTTATGGGGATTGTAGCCCTTGCCTTCTCACCCTTTCACCAGCGATGCCCCATTCGCAGTCCCACCGCCTCCCTTTCTCCTCCGCGGTCTGCGCGTGGAGGTGGTTGACGCCGACGGCACCCCAGTTCCGTTGACAGAGGTGCGGCCACGCACGGCGACTGCAGAATGATCTGCCCCAGCCGCGCATGCTTCAACTAGAACAATGGCATCAACGCACATTTGCCGCCACCCCGCATGCCGCAGGTGTACTTGCACCACATTGCCTTCTATGACGGTGTCAACTCGGCCGACATCTGTGGGGGCGCCAACCTCCAAGGCCGCGACGCGCTCTGGGCCACTGGCGCCGAGTCCAGGCACACGCCCACTTTCTTCCCTGATGGCTACGGAATCCCCGTGAGGCAAAACACCTCATGGGCGGCAAATATCCATCTCATCCGGACAGACGGCGTCAATCATGTGCGCAAACGCCATCACGGCTCCATCTTGAGGTTACGTGTCTACTACCTGCCACTCCCATGAGCGGGGAAGAAAGAGTGTTGTGTGATTGGGGCTCTCCCCCGTCCCCCCCCCCCCCCCCCCCACCGGAAATCTGAATGTTCTGCGTTGATGACAGGTGAAGCATTGCATCGAGTGTCACTGCTACTCCGAGGTCGGTGGGAGTGCCGGGGGTGGCTCTGAGGATTGCTGCCCTGATGGATCGCTGTGCGCTGGAATGGCACATGCTCCGCGCAACGGCGCTGCGGGTACGAAGCGGGCGTATTATGTCCAGTTTGTCGTGTGGTACGACCGGATTGAAGAGCAGGGTCATGTCCACACCCACAATCGTCACCTGCGCTACCATACATTGGACGCCTCTGCATGCCAGCTGGAGTGGAACGTGCCGGCCGTGTGTCCCTGGAGGTTCAAGCACGCCGGCGTGACCCCGGGCGCTGGGCAGCTGCCGCAGCGAGGCCTGCGGGGAAGCGGGCGCTACTTCCCCTTCGACTTCCTGATGCAGCCGGCGCATGAGCTGCGCGAAGCTTGCATATCAACCATGAGCTGGCGGCTAGCTTGGCCATACGAGGATGGAGAGGTGGTGTATGGCAAGGCGCACCTGCACATCGGCGGAATTGACGTCTCACTGTACCGCGAAGCCGAGCCACACGGCCCTCGGCAGCTGCTGTGCCGTGCATCGGCCATGTATGGCACCGGGTGGCCGAGCAATAGCAGCGAGCTGGGCAGTGGGGCGCCGTGGGAGCATCAGCCAGCTGGCAATGAAGAGGGCTACGTGGTGAAGGTGTCCACCTGCCGCGATACTTTCACGCTGCGGCGCGGCGACCAGCTGATCGTGGAGGCCCGATACCATGCCGCGCCATGGTTTGAGGGCGTCATGGGGCTGCTTGACCTGGCTGTGGCAGCTCTGCGGGACGGCCCTGCTGCGCTCGAACCCGCAGCTGTGGCAAGTGCTCAGTGATGATTGCTGCGCACACCGCGAGCACGACATAGCCTGATGCAGTGACGGCTTGGCTACCTTGCAATGGGCCGCTCCTCAGCGGCAAACTCTCAATGTATGCTGGCAGAGCAACGCAGTTGACGCATGCCGAGTGGTCACGTAGACATTGCGACATTGTGTCGGCCGCGTGTATTATATGTATCACGGTCACCTGCCGGCACGCCGTACAAAATGGTAGGTACCTTTTGTGTGTTTTTAAGTAGGTAAATGGTAGGCAAGACTGTGTTTCTTGCTTAAATTTGAAATTTGGTACCACTTTATTCCGCCAGTCTTCCAACTACACAGGGCAGCTGTCTTGTGGCCTGACTGCATGAACCTGCATAGCTCCGGCCGTACCCCGTAGCATGCAGCCCTCATCTGAAGGCCAGGCTTCCTGCAAATAATGCGTGCAACAGGTTCTGGTACTCTGGTACGAGTACTCTTTACGATACTTGTGATTGACGACATTGCTGCACTTCGCCATCGTTCAAGGGCGACAATAACTTCAAATACGGGAAAATGAAGATGAAGAAGATGAGCAAAGTTTGCTTACTAACCAACCCTGACATCCCGTAGTGTCTATGTATGGTTCAGTGTAGGCCATCGCATTGTCCGGGGTATAACACTAATTCCATCTCATTTCCCCAAATCCGCGTCGGTTTATGTGGGGTTTCTTCGGTGCAAATTACTATTTCCCGACATTATAATCATTATTCTTATTGTCTGCGCGCGGCATTATTATAAGCACCATGTGTAGCATATTGAACTTGAAATTGAAATTTGTTACAACATGCGCTTCTGCTGCTGCTCTCCGCGGCCGGACTAATGTAAGGATACCGCGCAAAACGCACCAGGCACTGGGTACCCACATGGGGATTTGTGTGGTACATATATATCCCTTCACTCCATCCAACCCCCCCCCCCCCCCCCCCCCCCCCCCCCCCCCCCCCCCCCCCCCCCCCCCCCCCCCCCGCCAGTATGGAAGACCTCCTCCAGCGACGTTTCGGCTTGGATTCGGTGGCGATCCGCATTGGTCGGGTCGTCCAACGTGCGGGATATTATATCATATCATATATCTTATCATATCATATCATATCATATATTTCTCCGCGGGATCGAACCCGGACCTAATGCTCGCGTAGAAGCACCATCTGTAAGGATACCGCGCAAAACGCACCAGGCACTAGGCACCCACATGGGAATTTGTGTGGCACATATCCTTACAACTAAGTTGATATTAGGACCTGATTTCTTTAAACGCTATGATGGGAAATACAATGTGTTATTACGGCTCAGTCCAGCTACCGGCATGCCCCCTGTGGTGCCCAACCCCCCTCCTTCCTGCAGCCCAGACGAGCTGCCCCTCAGTGATACTAACCATGATTTCGCGGCTTCTCCGCTTTCCGTGCCGAGTATATCGTCTTGGAACTCCGGGCGGCCTCCGTAGTGTGTTTGGTCAGCTGCACACAAGGTTCAACCCGTTGCACGGGTAGGCGTCGAGTTAGTGTGGCGCCATGTTGCCACCGATTTCTATCCGTGGGGTGCGTCCCGGAAGGGAAGCACAGGCGGCATGCATGCTGTGTAGCCATATTATGAAATAATACGCATACCACATATGGTACTTCTATGCCGGTAATATGTGTACATGGTACATAAAAAGTAGCAGCAACGTTCGCACAAAAAAGTCACGCGGGCATCAGTATGGGGACGTTTTAGTACCGGCGAATTCCGAAATCATATCGAATCTATAATACTTAAAGTCGGATGTAATTATCACCCTAAAAGCCGGGCTTTCAATAGTAGGAGACAGTCCCTACTGGTAGCGCGGCCCGCCCTGGCGCGACGCGCGAGTGCAGAGGAGAGATCAGCAAGCGACGAAACCGACGAAAAGTTGCATATTAATCAAGAGCCCTAACGGCCCAACACGACAACGTCGGCTCCAGCGTGCCTGGAGCGCAGCAGCGCACCGAAGGCCCAGCCAACCACAAAAGTCGTGACACCCAAGGCAAGTGGTGTCGAACGGTTTAGCTACTGAGGTTTTACTGGCAGTTGATCCTCACCCGAAACAGTATTACAGTACACGAAAAGAGGGGAGTATACGCAGGCGCCCAGCCAGCCCCGACCGGCTTGTCCAGAGACGCGCCGAGCCCGGCTTTCCGTCCACGATGGGGCAGCCGGCGGTGCTGCAGCGGGCCCTGAGCCTTCTGGCGACAAGACCTCTGCTCGCGGCGGCCGGTGGTGTGGCGCTGGCGGGCGCGGCGGCGATTCTTCTCCTCCCGCGCTGCCTGCCGCCCTTCGACCTGGTGCAGCCGTGGCGGCCAGGCAAGGCGCTGGCCAAGGTTGCGCAGCGCGCGAGGGAAAAGCCGAACCTGAAATACGTCGGCTACGCCACGTGCGCCGGGCTGCCTGGCCACCCGCTGCTGGCGCCGCTCACACCTGGCTCCAAGAGCCGACGCGACTTCTTCCAGTTCTCCAAGGCAAGCGGGCATCCCGGCAGCCAACCCTCGGCAACTGCCCACCTCCCACCTCGCACGCCAGCTTACCCCACTCAGCATATACTGGATGGCTATCTGGAGGATGTGGTGGGGCTGTCCAGTTTCACTATATAAAGCCAGCGATGCACCTCCATCACACAATCGTAGGTCTAGCGCCAGCCGCAGGGAGAAGGGATGGCCGAAAAAACGTCGGCGGTGAGGGTGTCACCTACAGCTTCAGCGTACTTGTGGGGAGGGAAAGCTGCAGGGTGGGGGTTGGCAGGGTGCCACACCTCAGGATATATACATATAAATAAGATATGAATATAAATGAATACAATTACACGTACACTGATAGACACATGGTGTGCTGGTGCCAAGAGCCGCCATGACGCCATCTCAGTGCGCCCCGTTCCGCAGGAGATATCGGAGCAGCTTGCGGGGTGCCCGGGCTTCGTAGGCGACTTTCGCTGCTGGCGGCCGCTGCGGAACGAGTTCTACTGGGTCACTATCTGGGAGTCCAAGGTGGGGGCCGGGGGTGTAGGGCTGCAAGGCCCCTGGGAAGACAGGAAGGGGGTTAGCGTGCCGGGTGGCTGCGTGCAGGGGCTGAGAGGGTCGAGCGCTGCCTCGCAGGAGGCGCTGCTCCACGACTTCTGGACGCAGGGCGCACACCGGCAAGCGATGGCCTTCTACAAACTGTACAGGGTGGACGGCAAGGCCAAGGCGCCATTCAACTACAAGTTCTCCGTCACCGCGCACGACATCGAGTTCATCACGCACGGATACCACAACACCGTGCGCTACTGGCAGGCGCTGCGGGCCGCGATGCCCCCTACGATCAAGGGCGCACTGCTAGCCAGCGAGCCCAGTATGTACTGCCCGTCCTTCATGCGTCCAGACGGCGACTTCGGGTAACACGCCGATGTGCATCCCTGCCTGTGCTGCTGCTCCCAGGCACCATGCAACGCTGGAATGACGGGCCGCTGTCGTGCTGCTGTTGCGCAGGGGCGACGGGTACAGCAGCAACTGAAGTCTGGGCATCATGGCTCACGGAATGCTGCTAGCTAGGCAGCGCACTCCCACACCCCCATCATCGAGGCTGCCCCCCCACCCCCCCCCCCCCCCCCTCCCCCCCGCCCTCTCTCCCAGCCCCCGGGCCAGCTCAGTTGGGGTTGAGGCTGCTGTGTGCGGCGGAAGGGGGGTGGACGAAGACGGGCCTGCTGTTTACTAGGGTTTACGCAATAGAGAGCCTAGGGTAGTCTAGGATAGGTGGGATGGTGTCAGGGTGCAGGCAGGCAGCTCTCTGGAGCACATGACGCGCCGCAACACGGGCAGCTGCTGCGGATGCGTGCGAGCTGCTGCCTCACCACTGCCATTACGCTCTGCGCGTGATCCTTCCGTAGTTGGCGCGACACGGTAGCCGCAGTGTGCGGAGTGAAGTAATTGGATCTCACTCTCCATTGGCATCATCCGTTTAGTTTCACGTTGCATCACATTCTTAACATTACAATCCCTAAGAAACGCCTAGTGATGGCTGCAGCGCATTGCTGCTTAGCTTGCTGGGTCTCTGATGCGCATGGCCCGATTTACCCCGCGTGCCCCGTCCAGGGACCGGTAGATGCTACCACGACTGTAACTGGCAGTGCATCGCTGCGGCGGAAAGAGCCCGTCACTCGGTGGGTGGGTGCAGCACACCGTCATGGCCCGGTCGTGGCTTGACCGTTGCCAGGGTCATTAGCGCAGCGCTCCACAGGCGGTGCCGGCACACTCCTCGCTCATTGTCATCTTTCTATCAATGCATGCTGACCCAGCTAACGTGTTAACGGGTGCCGACGAGGTGGAACCCGCCCAGCCTGGCATCCTAGCGTCGGACTTCATGTATGACAACATTATGGAGAAATACAGCGAATGTTGAAAATACATAGGTAGGCGGATGCAACCCCAAGCAATCACAGCAACATTTTGTAGTCCATGATTGCCCCGCACCTAAACCAGCGGAATCAGTACATAGGCCTTGTCACATACCCTGAATGATATAGTTTCAATGCCCTGAACTCGCGAATGGTGGATAGTTATTGGGTGACGTGGTATGAGCACTACAGGGGCAGTAATTATGTCCCATTTCTATGTATGCATATGAACGATGGCGTAGTTTGTGGTTTTGAAGCATTACCGCGAATATAGAAGCTTTGATGCTTTCACCCATATTAAATGCGCTGAGAATGTCAATGGCAACGGCCATATCAGCACGTGGCAATATCGCCGTGTCACAGGATTTCCGTATCTATACTGGATCGTCGTCTACCCGGTAAGGGCTTTCCGTACTGGTAACTGGATCGCTGCCTAAAACTAGTCCGTCGTAGAGACGCTGCAAAGTTTTCGCTGTTGCTGCCAGTTCTGTCCCGGCCCGGATGCGGTTATAATCACGGTGTTTTCCCCAGGAAGCCGTACAGGTACGCCCCTGACCAAGTTGGTCGCAACAGGTAGTCGCTAACTGTTTCCTCTGATGATGCCGCGCATGCTGGGCATGTCGATTGAATCCGCAACCCCCCCATAGCAACACGTAATCAGGTATACGGAGGGGTGGATGCACATACAGTGTATACTCTCCCACAAAATTTTAGCCCTACACGAATCTACATGTGGGCGCATCGCTGCGCACTAGCATATAGCCAATCAGGTATAGTGGTTCACTTATACCGAAGCTTATCTTCCATGACCTTGGTTGCAGCGCACCCTCCGAAACGTCGCGCTGATGCATCATTTTCTGTAGCGCTCTTTTTGTGCTCACAATGAAAAAATGCCACTTTTCAACAGAAAATTGCACAATGGGATTGCACGCGTTTCAGCTTCATGGGGCTGTGCATGCCCCCAGGCTTTAATGCACGGATAGTATGATAGCAAATGAATTAATTGTGGGATTGTCGTGCCATTTGGGTGATGACGTGGCATCGCAGCTGTACACCCGCCACTTCCCCTACAGTTTTGTCAGTGCTCGGAAGGGCCTAAAATCGCACTCCATTGGTAGCATAGCACGCCACGCGCTACATGGTCCAAGCTCAACCATGTATATAGCCCATATCAAAGTCCTTCCGATGCACTACTGCCACGACGCAGCGCGGGAGGTGTGGGAGGAAAGATAGACATTGTGCCAAAATTACCGACTACTGCAAAATCGCAGAAATTTCTACGCATTGCGAGCAAAAAAATGTCTGCTGATTTGAAGAAACGCTAACATAGTGAAGAGTTGTTTGTTTATTTGAGACCAATCGAGGCCTCGAGTCTGAGGCACTATGGGTTGCACCTAGGTGCTCGTTACGGGACCTAACAATGGGCTCCAAAGTTTGAAAACATGTTTTTTGCTCGCAGACCCCTTAAACGTTAGCAAATGGCAATTCTGAGCGCGAACATCCAGATGTAGACATCCCATGACTCACACGAATGCCCTTTTCCCATGCGCCTTTCAACGCGACCTCGTGCGCCTGAATCCGACAGCGTTTCACGAAGATATGCATCTTGACACACCTCCCAAAACTGCAATTGCAGCAGTTTTTTCCAACATTGACGGGGCTCAGATTCCCCGTCATTCATTGACGGGGCTCAGGTACCCTCTCGTGTAGAGACTCATTTTTGCTCAATAAAAACACGGAGTGGTCGCAAGAAACCATTATGTCGGCGAATTTGAAATAAAATCGCACTTATACTTGCCAAAAACGGTCCTTAAATGCTCCGAAACTGCTTACTACAAGCTACAATGCTTAAAATGGCAGGGGCACTTTTGCAGCCGTTCTATCACTTCATCACACACTTCTCCGCGCCAAAATAACCGACATTTACCAACTCAACACGATGCACTCAGTGGCTATTGAGTGCACCTGCGGATGGTGGAATGTCATCCAATAATATTGCCGTACACCCGCGCAACAGTGAATTTCCGCGTTTTGTGTGATTTGGGGGGCAAGACTTTTGTGGGGAGGTGTACTACATATTAATATATTCAAAATGCATCATCATATACATATTAGTCGTAGCTACTGTACCTGGGTGCACGCGACAGTACACACCCTGCGACCACGGGCGGGTGACACATAACTACAACTGCTCTAATTATAATTACGTGAGCTAGCAGCAGAAGGCGATATCAGGAAATCACCAACTGCTCTAATTTATATGTAAGGATCACACGTAAAAATAAATCCGTATGTAAATGCAGGGCGCCAGCACCGCCCTGCCGCTGATGACGATACAGCAGCATATAACATTAGTAGTTTAACAATAGTTTTAAATATCGAGAAAACGAGCGCATACCCGGCGGGACATTTCTGGAATATATGCGACGATTCGGGTTTTTATTGGTGACGTTATTTGAAATTTCCGTACCCAATCCAATCCGCCGCCAGTTGTCGAGAATTGGCAGCAACGACTACTACAGTGCGCTGCTTGTCGTACCGCGTAGTATAGGCGGTCTTTTATAGCGACTAGCGACCGATTGCCGGACATGCCTGCTGAAATGAGATGATAACTCCGCCAGTGCTTGTGACGATCGGGCAGTGCGCTGCATATTGTCCACAGCGCTGGTTCTTGAAAGTTGGTCTGATGAGCAGGAATCCTTAGTTATATTCCCGCGCACGCAGCGCCATGACTGTTTTGAAATTCGCCACCCCGCGCCGCGTACGGCGGTACGGTTGGAGTTCATCTTGCAGCGACCACTCGCTACATCCACCAACAAGCGACTACTCAGTACCTGCCAAACTGCGGTGGATATAACAAGGTCGACGACCACATCTCACATCGCGTGCTGCCTGATCCGATCCGCACCACGGCGTCCCGGCGCGTCGGTCTGGCGGCGACTGTAGCGGCTCAAACCCGGGCCCCGATCGCGCGCCTTCGAGCCCTCCCAACAACGGCTCCCCGTGGCGGCTGCTGCTGGCGGAGTGGCGGGACGAGCAATTGCCGCACGGTCATCTTCGTCGGCCCGAGGGCGGCGGCAAGCAGGCGGCCCGCCAATACATCCAGCGGGCTGTTCGACAAGCGGACAGCTCCGTCTGGCGTCGCGGCCTCGATAAAACCAGGCGATGCCTTCCCGGGCGGTGGCGGTGACGATGCAGCACGCAGGTGGTGCAATCGACCCGGTCGGCGGGAGAGCAGCCTCGCTGCCACGACGACACAGTACGGACAGCCTGCATCTCCTGCGCACAGCCCCACTTTGCTCCATCAGCGACTACGGCCTTATAGGCCCAGCGGTACCCGCACCGCATTTCTTACTTAAACCTCCAGCCAGGGTACATCTGCGCAAGACATGAGGAGTCCTCAGCAGGCCCGTCGTGTGCTGCTTTCGCTGCCGCGAAGTCACTTAATGAACCCTGCGAGTACTTTGCACAGCGGACCAAGGTTGCCATGGTGGAAGTACCGGCAGTACTGCCATCAGAATACAAATTCGAGTATTGTACCGGCAATCAAGGATACTAGGGAAGACACAGCAGAGAGAGAGAGAGTAATACCAGTGGTAATTGGTGGAATTGCCTTCTTGGAGCGGAGGGTGCTCGAAGGCTAATACCGCCTCCCAGTTTGGTTAACATCTACCAAAAGCCTCCAGGATCCTTACATGTAGTCGCCACTATAGCGTCAGGGAGGGGGGGGGGATCAGTGAGTGAGCGGCCCGGTGATTAAGTGGCCTTGATGCTGTCAGGGCGCTGGGTGCTGCCGGCCCTGCTCTTGGCGACCGTTCTCGCAGGCAGCGGGGCGCCCAGGAGCGCAGCGCTGGCCAGGCGGCCCACCTCATCCTGCGCGCTCTTCGGCCGCGAGGCCGACTCCTGCCCTGCGGTGGGACCCCCGCCCTCCCCCCCCCCCCCTCTCCCCCTTTCCGCCAGCAGCCAGCACCTACGCGCTCGTCTGCGGCACAGCCGGCGCCCTGAGTTGGCTGCCCCCTCAACCCGGCCAGATCCTGCGCAGCTACGGCGGAGAGTGCCAGCCTCATGCGCCGTTTGAGCAGCGCAGCGATGACTGGTGCCTGCTCCCGCTGCAAGATGTCTCCAGGCCGCGCGGCCAACATTTAGCAGGTGGGGTGCGCTTGGCGGGAGGGTCGCGCGTAGAGGTGGCGCACACGGAGGGACGTGCGCAGTGACGCAGCGCCCCCCAGCTGGCTGGGAAGCAGTGTAGCTTGCCTCATGAATGCCCCCCCGTCCCCCCTTCCCCTTGTGCCTCAACCCTGCAGCGTTGGTGGCCCGGAACCAGAGGCTGAAGGGGAGGGGGAAGTACCTGTGGCACATGATGGATCGCGTGGGGACAGCCAGGGCGTTCCGCACAGCGAAGGACTTTCACCACTTCACCATCCACCAGGCAACCCCCCCCCCCCCCCCCCCCCCCCCAATGGGGACCATTAAGACCAGCATGGCGCGCTGCTGACTTGCTGAATCATGGCGCCGGTGGCAGGGCAACGCACTGGGGCTCCACTTGGCCGGCAATGGCAGTGCCACGGCCTTCAAGGTGCGCGCACTGGCGCGCTGCCGCCCGCGCGAAGGTGGTGCTGCCCGGCAGGGCGGCTGAGCATGGCGCTCGCGGCCCGGTGTGCGCAGGGCGTGGACATCCCGGACGCCGACATCCAGCACCAGCTGGACTTCAGCACCTGCGCCGTCGTGGGCAGCTCGGAGATCTTGCTGCAGAGGCAGTACGGGGCGCAGATCAGCAGCCACAGCGTGATCATCCGCTTCAATAACGCCCCCACCAAAGGCACCCCCCCCCCCCCCCCCCCCCCCCCCCCGGCCCTTTCCTATTTCCCATCCTTGCCTCCACCTGGGGTAGTGAGGCAGGTGGCGTCCATCGAGACAATGACATAGATCAGGCGCTGTTCTGCCCATAGTGGGGGAGGCGGCAATGCCCTTCAGCTCTTTGCAAGACCCCCCCCCCCCCCCCCCCCCTCTCCTCTCTCACTGTTTGTGGCTCCATCTCTCTAAGTTTCTAATTGAATCAACCGGCTTTGAGGCGACCGCCCTTTACAGATCTGTCATCTGGATCATCTACCTCCTCAACCGTATTCATCAACTGACACAGAGCACTTAAAGACATATCGAGCACTCATATCGAGCACTCTCAGCCATATCGCTTGTTTGGGGGGGGGGGGGGGGGGGGGGGGACGGTGTCACTGGGCGATTTTCGGATCACCGTGTGAGGCACCCTGGGTTTGATCTGGCACTGGGCTCGGTTACAGGCATTGCATTGAGGGTTGGCAGCGGGTCGGGATTGGCCAGGCGGCTGCGCGCTGGTCATCACTCCCGCAGTTCGGCTGGGAACTTACGGCGGGCTTTGCGGCCACACGGGGCATCTCGCTTTGGCAGGATTCGAGGGGCACGTGGGCAACCGCACCGACATCCGGATCACCAACGCCGGCTTCTCCTTCTTCAGCGAAGCAGGCGACAGGTGGGTCCCCCCCCCCCCCCCCCCCCCCCCCCCGCTCCCCGGCTATCCTCACGGCACCGGCAGGCGCAGCACCAGTGCGCCCGTCAGTACTGCTCCCACCTATGGGGAAGGACGGCAGGCTTCCTCTGATGGCTGATTGCACGAAAGAATCGTGCTAAGATGCCAAGAATCGTTATCAGGCCGCGGTCTACCGTAATCATCGCCCTAATTTGTGATTCGACTGAGCCTGATCCGGTGTTTAATTGACTATATTCGAGGTCTTTATGCCAGTGTCATGATCCATGCTGATCTGCCCGATGCATCAAGGAATCAAAGGCAGTTTATCTGACACGTTGGCCGAATTGAGCCCTGATTTGATCCTAAGTCTAATTTCCAACTGCATCCATACATCGCCCACCTAAGCACTTTTGACTCAGCAATATCCGGGTGATGCATCTGATCCTGACAACATGAACGTTGTTGACGTGGATGCTCAGCGTATAGCAGCACGCGCGCATGGCGGTGTCGGGAGTGGGGAGGGGGGGAAAGGGGGAGGGGGCTGACTGACATGTGCGAGCATGCTTTGGGCCCAGGGAAACGTGTCTCATCCGACCCAGGACCGGATTCTTCGAATCGGACAAGCGCACGGCGGAGTACCTGACCAGCCGTGAGATGGTCAAGTGCGCCCCCCCCCCCCCCCCCCCCCGCCACTCGCCTCCCACATTGCCAGCCATGGGGACAAAGGGCAGCAAGGCGCCATTAACCAGCCCGCTTGCCGTTGAGCGTCACAAAGTCGTCACCCGGAGGATCCCCCGGCCAAACATTCCCGGGGAAGTTGGTGTATGATCGCTCATTCCAAGCCCAATGGTTCGCTCACAAAGGCCCAACACCGCCGTGGCCCACTCAGGATTAACGCGTCTCGCAACGTGTAAGTGGGTTTGTGGGTCGCCAAAAACACTGAAATGTTCGCTGATTTGGGGGGGAGGGAGGGGGGGGGGGGGGGGGGGGGGGTCAACAACAATTACAGGTAGCAAACCCAAAGCGAGGGTACGATACTGGGATATCAAGCACGGGCCGGCGAATTGGAGGCACGCCATTGTCAACGCTCAATGCGCTACTGCGTGAAGCTCGGGCGGCAACAGTGACCGGCCAGTCCGTCCGTCCTGTCCATTCCTCGGTGTTAACGCAAAGTATGGACATCGCCCGGGGGACCCTCTCATGCTCCTGATAACTCCCCCCACCCCCCCGCGCGCCGGCGCCACTCCGTCTTCCCCTTCCCGACGCTGGCGCTGCGCAGGAACTCCTGCCGGCGCGTTATGATCTCGCCGCAGTATGAGGCGTACCGGCGTGGGCTGTGGGGGCACATGGTGGGCGGCACCTACCCCAACTGGTCCTCAGGTGCGCTTCGGCCCCCCCCCCCCCCCCCCCCCCCCCCCTCCCCCACCTCCTTCTTCCGTCCCTCGCCTCCCTGCCAACCGTGCGACGCCGTCTCCGGCGCCGAGGGCTGACGAGCTGCGCACGCCCGTCCGCAGGCTTCATGGGCGTTGCGCTGGCGCTCAACCTGTGCGGCCGTGTCAGCATTTACGGCTTCTCGTGGGACACCTCGTACTACTTTGCCAAGGTGCACCTGTCGCGGTCGAAGCGCGCCGCCGCGCTGAAGCAGGCGCCCCACCGCGGCAAAGCGAGGGCGGTGCTGTCGGCCCCTGCTGCCGACGGAGACGCGGCGCCGAGCCAGCCGACAGGCGCGAGCGACACTCACCAGTGGTCATTGGAGGAGAAGTGTGTGCGCCGGTTTGGGCTGCGCCACCCTTGCGTGGCGTTGCGGACATGAGCAGCGCCACAGCCTTGGCGGGCCGCAGCGGCAAGCTCAAGCCCTGGCGCCGGAGGGCTTCTGTTGGCTGGGGCGGTGAGTTGGCTGCCGGGTGGGCCGGTAGCCGCACTCTGACAACTGCGAGCGGTGGTTGTGAGGGCCCTCACTCCCATTCGCTTTCACAGGTTGTTGAAACAACTGCAATTGCAAGCATTTAGCGTGAGGGTTTTTCCTTCTACAGGGTTCAGAGGGCGCTTAGAGGAGCACATGTATATGCTGTTATCCCCGGGCGCACAGCAACCTATGGGGGTGGAGGGTTCCCGGAAACTGGTGGGCGGCGCTGTCACGCGCATTCCGTCATAGTGCACCCGCATCATCGCTTTGTAAGTCGGCAAGCCGCAAGTCACTTTCGCCGGCGTCCTTAGAACAGCTCAGCTTGGGCGGTGCAGGGCAGCAAGGCAGCACGTTGGAAGTCATTTTCACATTCGCCTGCATCCTCAGAACAATGTTGTTCGAGCGGTGGAGGGCAGCAAGTCCGCACGCCACAAGTCGCTTTCGTTTTCGCTTTCGCCGCCACCTTCGCCCGAGGGCAGATGACAGCGCAAAAACGCCACGATGACGGACGGCTGCGTGATTTCCTTTCCCTCGCAACCCGCGAGGTCGAAGCGGGAGCCGCCCCGCACATCCCCAAGCAGCCAGCTGCGCAGCGGAACCGCGCACGCGTCCGCAATCCCCCGGCGCTGCGCCTCCCGCGCAAAGCGCGCCGGCAAGAGGGCGACCACGAGGTCGCACAGCTCCTGCAATGCGTGCACGACGAAGCGGGCGGCGAGGCCGGCGTCCCGGGCGGTGGCCCCGGTGCGCTTGTTGCTGCCGCCGCTGCCGTGCGCCACAAAGGGGGGGTTCATGATGACCAGCACGTGCGACCTGGGCACCCCGTCCAGGCCGAGCGATTGGCGCGTGGTCCGCAGGAAGTCGGCGTGCACAAAGCCGTGCTTGTGGGCGTAGTGGCTGTCGATCTCAATGCCGATGCGGCGGACCGGGAGGCGGCGGCCACCGCTTGCGGGGAGATGGAGCGGGAGGTGGTCAAAGATGGCGCCGCCGCCGGCAGCGGGCTCGACGAGAACGAGCTCATGCCCTGTGTGAGGAGCATCGGGCAGCGTGGCCCAGCTAAGTGTGCTGTTGGCGGCTGCAAGGGCGGCCGCCACGAGGGCGGTGGCCTCCTCCACCCGGGTGAAGTATTGGTTGAGTGCACGCGCGCGGGACCTGCCCTCCTCTGGCGTGGCGGCTGCCGGGGTTGTGAGCCCCCCGAGCACGCCGCTCGCAGTCGTTCCGCCCTCTGCTGCCCGGCCGCTGCCATCCTGCCCCCGCACGCCGCAGAGGGATGTGTCCACTGGGGGGCGGCGGAGGAAGTGCTGCCACCACTCCTCCTCGCATGCCTCACTGCTGGCGCACGCACTCAGCCACGCATTGAGGAGCGAAGCGGCAAGCGCGTGTCGGCGAAGGAGTGGGTTGGCCTCCCATTCCCCGTCCCCCTCCTCATCCCCACCCGGCGCCAGCGCCGCCGTGACCATCTTCTTCAGCTTCTTGTGCGGCGGGAAGGGCGGCAGGAGGTGGCAGAGCGGGGAGCGGCGCGCCGCCCGGCCCAGATCCCGCAGCTCCTGCAACGTCCTCGTGACGGTGAACGAGTCGCCGGTGCTTGGGCAGGCGACCCGGAGGACGCA
Source organism: Tetraselmis striata (assembly GCA_006384855.1). NCBI lineage: Eukaryota > Viridiplantae > Chlorophyta > Chlorodendrophyceae > Chlorodendrales > Chlorodendraceae > Tetraselmis > Tetraselmis striata. The sequence goes on from VCJN01002608.1 coordinate 97,345, forward strand.
GCAGCAGGGATGGTCCGTGCCTGCGTCCGGCGAGGGAGGCGACAGCCCAACGAGGGTGGCGCAGAGGGTCATACCCAAATAAACAACACCCCCTTTAATAGTGTATCCCCCGGCCTTCTGAATGCCCCTTAATAAGTAACCCCTTTAAAAGGCTATCCGTGAGAAGGTACCCCCTCCGACTCGGCTGTCCAGCACCGGGACGCGCCTCTGTGCGCCAGCGGGCATCGCTGCTGTTCTCGCTCACATAGCCTGGGCGCGGAGCGGTCTTTCGAGGCGGTGCCTCGGCGGTGCTGATGGACGCCCCACGGCGCCCCCGCTCACCGCGAAAGCCGACGAAGCTCCAGCGACAGGCGACAGGCGATCGACTTCCTCGTGTACGGGCACCCACCGCCATCCACAGGCGATCGATTCCGCCGTGCCGGGCTGCCGGCCCGCCGCGTGGCGTGCTCAGTAGTGCGGAGTGAGGAGTGCGTGGTGAGCTCACGAGAAAGTGCGTTGTCGACAATATATCGCCCGCCGCGCACCGCGGCGCACGCTCATGTGAGGACAATGCGACATTCGATGTACTCCGGTACCCTGGCCAAGAACTAATTACATAAGGGCTTTCACAAAAGCGCACTACAAACAGAACTAACATCAACTATGAAAGGTTGCCAGCAAAAGAGAGACATAAGCCTGAAACCAAGGTCGAGCAGGAGGACAGGGAGCCAAGAACCAAGAAGGAGCCAAGGGAACCACGAAGTCACTTAGCTGCCAGGAACCAAAGGGACCCCCGCCCCGGGGTAGGCTATCAGCCGCGGCGAGGACGCTTGCAGCCAATGACCCGGGTCATAGCAACACATGCCGACGAGCGGTACCCCGGCCATATACAGGTAATTGTTCTTATTTTTGATTACAGGGAGCGGTCCCCTGTATATTCATATATTTACATCGGGGCTTTCTATCACAAAAACGCACTACAAAGAGAACTAAGAGCAATTATGAGAGGTCCCCTGTATATAATTCCGCCTACAGTTGCTTGCCTGGACTATCGCAGTATATGCGCTGGATGTACGGCGGGTATGTAGGAATCCTCAGTACTGTACCCGGTAGTATGTATGCTCATCAGTAGACGTTGCGTGCTGTTGCGCGCCGTCACCGGGTCGCCGGAGCTCACCCTGCCTCCTTTCACGTCTGCGTTGACGAGGTGCGCGTGCGGTTTGACCCACCTGCCTCGGGGAGGGAGTGGGGGGGGGGGGGGGGGGGGGGGGGGCGCTCACAACACAACAGCTGCACGAACCCCGCCAGAACAGAGAGCCCGGCGCAGCATAGCAGTCCTCAGCCCACCGCCGCAAGGCCAAAAGCCACAAACCCTGCGCGGCAGCGTGGGATTTCGGGCGACGACTCGCTGGGAACAGGAGGTCCAGCCCGCCGGACGCGCGAGAGAGGGCGATTAAACGCCCGGAAAGCCGCGAGCAGGATGGGGCGGATAGACGTGTCTCAGCTGCAGTTTGAGCTGCAGACCGCGCAGGCGGAGTTCAACAAGTGGGCGGGCGACCTCACCGAGTCGCTGGATACTCTGGAGCAGGGGCACCGACAAGCGCTGCAGGATGGCGGCGGTGAGTGAAATGGGCCGTGAGGTGCCCGGCGCCGCTTGTCGGGTGGCATGCGCGTTTGCGCCGCGTTGTGCTAGCCCCCCCCCCCCCCCCCCCCCCCCACAGCACCACCCCAACCTTCTCCACGCTCTCTCTGCTCGCTGACTGCGCCGCCCCGCCGCAGAGGAGATCGCCCAAATGAGCAAGGAGAAAACCGAGCTTGAGGCCGAGTCGGAACGACTCAACGCGAGTGCGCACCCGGCGCTTCGCTCCCACCGACTGAGCGGCAACGGGGGATGGGCTGTCGCACTGTGCCTGGCGGGATACGATAGCGGCAGTTGGTAGTTCTCCACGGATACGTGTGGCAGTAACCCCCCGCCGCCTTTGCTTGCGCCTTTCCTTGCCGCTCGCCGTGGGCAGAGCTGGACGCGGATCGCAGCCAGTTCGAGGCGGCCACCGCGGCGCTGAAGGCGGCGCGCGAGGAGGAGGGCCGGCTGCCGGAGCTGTTGCAGGAGCTGCGCATCGAGGAGGAGACGCTGTCCAAGGCGCTGCAGCGGCAGGAGGAAGGTGAGGCGGGGCAGCGAGCGGGGCAGAAGTACCTGTATATATTTGAATAAATGTGTGGGTGTGTGTGTGTACCGAGCAGCAGCAGGGGGGGGGGGGGGGGGGGGGGGGGGGGGGCGACCTGGCATGTCCGCTTTAATGTGCTCCGAGTGTGTGACGGTAGGGCTGGGTCGCTGACGGCGCGTGCTGTGACGCCCCTGTCAGCCTCTCGGCAATCGGCCACCAAGAATGAGGGCAAACTGACCGTGCTGCGCGACGCCGTGGGGCAGTACCATCGCCACCTGGGGATGGAGTTCCGCCCGCAAGGTGCCCCCCCCCCCCCCTTCCCCACACACACACACACCTTCAGAAGCCTGTGAGGGCCTCTCACATCCAATTGTGCGTGTGTGTGTGTGTTTGCGTGTGCATGTGTGTGGGTTACATGCCAACGCGGTTCACATTCGCAGTGTTCCTTGTACCGCGTTGGCACCCGTACAGGTCAAATGAAGGCGAAACTATTTCAGAACTTTAGGGAATGTCTTGTGTAGGTCGCATGCAGGCCCAATCTGAGGCCTCTAAATATTGATTCTCACGTGCGAGTCGGCACCCAAATGTGACCGCACGCCAAGGTTGGCATGATGGGGACGGGGATCGCTTTTTGGGATCGCTTCGCCAGCCTCGCCACCTTCGCGCTACTCGGCAGGGAGGGACAGAAGTGGGGCTCGATTCAGCGCGCTGACGGCGAGGGTCGCTCGCGTGCGCCAGACGATGGCCGCCTGCAGGTGGTGCTGACGCAGGTGGACCACGGCCAGCCCGGCCGCGCCTTCTCCTTCCACGTGCTCATCCTGGAGGACGGCAAGTACCAGGGTGCGCCCCTGGCCCCGCCCCCGCCCGCGGCAGCTGCGCCCTCACCGGCACCTCGAGTGCATCGTCGGCAATCCTGCGTGCCATGCACCAGCGCGAGTGCGGGTCGACTGGTGCCGGGACTCGCCAGTGATATCGTGGGCCCACACATCTGTCATTCACTGTGATGGCAGGAAAACTCTTTCCGTGCACAGCAAGCCCTGAGCCTCCTTCCTCCTTTGCCTCGTAGTTTCGAGCTACCAGCCGGAGCTGCCGGCCGCCGCGGCGCTCGAGGCGGAGCTGAACGCCACGCTGGACTTCTCCAAGTTTGTGCGCTGCGTGCGGCGCGAGTTCCGGCAGCTGTGCGCCTGAGGCGGGAGCGGTCCGCTCTCGGCTGCTCTCGGCCGGGGCTCCGGGCCAAGGGGGAGGCTGGCCTACCCCGCCCTCGGTGGCCACGCCTCTACCGGCCAACCTTCCCGGCCATAATGGGTGGCCATCAGCAGATGTAATATATGACAGGGGGCTCACGCGCGGCGCCCATACAACTGGCACCGCCACTCAGTCTCGGCCGTGCAGCGTAGCTCACAGCATGGGGCGATGAGGGAGCATGCCATGCATCCCGCCGTGCTGCCGTGGCCGACTGCGTGCTGTGCGCAGGTACTGGCGGTGGAAGTTGCTGTGGAAGCAGTATTGTTGGCGTGTGGTGTCTCCTCATCCCACCACATCAGTCTGTAGCTGCCGCGAGTATCAGTCGTGACTGCACACCTTGGCTTCCCCCCTCTTCCCCCCTGTAGGTATATATATATATATATATATATATACATATATATATATATATATATATATATATGTATGTGTGTGTGTGTGTGTGTGTGTGTGTGTGTGTATGCACATGTGTATACATATATGTACATGTGTCATCGTGGTTTCTCTCTATCATCGTCAGTCCTAGGGCGTCGCGCCCGCCAGACGACTGTCTGTCCAGCACAACCCGCTTTAGGCGGCAGCCGCCACTGACGCGCCCTGCCGCCGGCGCCTTTCTGCTGCTGCTGCTGTTGCGTGCCTGGGTGCTGCGGGCGGGTGTTGGGGTGGGCTGTCCCGTAGGGAACCATGGCGCCACGGGGCTGGGTGACCTCTTAGGCCCCCCCTTACCTCCTTACCGCCTGCACGTCTAGGCTTGTTGCCCTGCCTAAGGGAGTCGCCCCAAGGGAGCCAGGGGGAGAGAAACCGTACATGGAGCTGTAGGCGGCTGGAGGGCATCACGGCATCCCGTGTAGGTAAGCAGCTGAGCCAAGGGAGTCAGTCACAGGTAGGAGATTCCGTTGCGGGGACGATGCGTCGCAAACGATGCCACCGCTCACACAAATACAGCAGCATGGCCACTGCGCTGTGTGTCGACAGTATAATCGGCGTATTGTTAAATGCCTGCTGGGCGCTTCTGACCCCGGCTTCCCCCCGCCCTCCTGCTTCACGGCTTATCGAGCGGCAGGGGAGCGAGGCAGCAACGCCGTCACCCGCCGGGGAAGGCGCCCCCAGCTCGCGCCCGGCTCACCACCCCACCTGGCGCCACCTCCGATCCTGCTTGCCCCTTTCCTTGTGCCCCGCCAGCGCACCGGCGAGCTGCATGCATCGGGCCGGGTGTCAGCCACACCACCCGCCTAGGCGCTCTTCATGCGGATGGTGAAGGCGCCTGCGAGAGCAAGCACCGTGCACGCGTCAGAACCCCATGCCCAACAGCCCCCCCCCTACCACAAGCTTTATTGTGGCAATCCTTTGGGTGTTCAGATGGGCGCAGGGGGGGGGGGGGGGGGCTAAGGAAGTGAGGAGTGTGGGGGCGAGGGCAGGGGGCAGGGAAGCGGGGGGGGGGGGGGGCGCACAGCCCGGCAGATGCGTTGCGTCCGCGGTGACGGTGCAGTTGACGCCGAGGTTGCTCAGCGCGCCTGCGAACAGCCAAGCCTCATGATCAGCCCCTCCCCCCCCCCCCCCCCCCTACTCCCCCTGACCCCTTATTTTCTCCAATGGACTGACGTGCGCGGTTCAGGACACAAGGAGAGGAGTGGGGGCAGAGGGGACGGTGCATGGGCGGGGCGGGTACCTCGGATGATCCCACAGGGGAAGTGCAGGTACTCCTGCGCCAGCTCCGACACTGCAGCGGCACACGAAGCAGTACAGCGGGGTTGAGTTGGCCCGGGGCACCTGGCCATCTGGGCGCGGAGGCGGCAGCGGCGGTGACGAGGGATGGTGCCCCGGACGGCCTGGCGGGGCGTACCGTGCGGCAGTTTGGCGGCGTTGGCGTCGGGCGCCAGGCGAGCCAGCCACCGGAAGCGGTTGTCCTGCAGCACAAACGTCCCCTGCGCATCCGCGACGCCCCACCTCAGCATGCGCGCGTGCGGGTTTTTTTTTTATTTTTTTTTTTGCGTGCGTGCGCATTTGGCTGCACTATTTGCGCGCGTTGTTGCGTGCTTGCCGTTGGGGACTGGAGAGGCACGCGCGGCGCACCCGGTGGTTGGTCTTCAGGTTGTCGGCCTGCTTCTGGAACATCTCTGCCCAGAACTCCTTGCAGATGAACTTGATGACCTCCAACGGCTCGCCGAACCGCGGCCGGTCCGCCGTCATCCTGTCATCACGGCGGCACGCTCAGATACGTCCGTGCGGTCCAGCGCCACGGCCGACAGGCGCCCGTGCGCTATGCTCGGTCCCGGGGAGCGGCCACTCGCCTCTCGATCATCTGCCGCCCCACGCGCACGCCGATCGACTCAAGCGCCGTCGACGCCGGGGGGCCACCCTCGGCGCGCCGGCACACGCGGACCATCTCCATCGACAGCAGCTCCAGACACACGCCCGCGCACTCCCGCCCACCGCCGCCCGTGACTGGCGCCACCCCCCGCGAGCTCATCGCACCGCAGCTGGCGGAGCAGCCTACCCGGGTAGCCGGCCCAGGCCAAGGCCCTACGGACAGACTGAAGAGTTTGTTTTTTCCCCCCTTCACTCACGAAACCTGGAGGACGGACACTACACTGAAGTTCTCGTACTGCTCCTGTCCCGCGCGGGCACTCAACGCTTCGTTCGGGGACGGGCTGTCCACCGCGGCGGCAGCTAAATTGACTAAGTTCCCCACGTCCCGCTCAGTAGCCCGTGCCACTGCGTGCCTGCTGCTAAGGGGGAGGTGCGTGTGCTCTGCTGCTGATGAGAGCCACAGTGATACAATCTTCTGGTGGTCGGTGCCTTGCTGGCCGGTACCGGGGGTGCGCGACGCGCAGACCAGCAGACCTTCAGGGCGCGCGCCGCGCGCATGCTGCTTTCGCTTGCTGCGCACTTTCAGCACCATGCCCAGGCCTCAAAATCATATTCCAATTATTTGCTCGGTCTGTGCAGTGGGTTTTAACGATGTCTAGCGACGGTATGCCGGTGTAGATGCTGCTTCTAGTCGATATACACGCGCAACAGCATATGTCACTGCAGTCATTGCGAGCGCGAGCCGCGTTGGAACCCGAGGGATATGCTACAGCGGTATAGGGGCTGCCCGTGATATGTGCTACTGTGCTGGGGTCAATGCAACAGGTGCTATATAAGGGTGCGTGCGCTGGGCCGCAGTTGTATTGTGCTGATGGCACTAGCAGTGATGAATACAGGTGCGCAACATGGCTGTCGCCGTTGGTTCGAGCGCCCTGACGCCCGCCATATTTTGACAGTATATATGGACACGGGTCGCCGCCTGGGCGGCTGCTTGTCTTATTCCATGGTTGTCGAGATAGATGACATGCCCCCCACCCCCCCCCCCCCCCCCCCCCCCCCCCCCCCCTCCCCGCCCGGCCGTATGCTGCTACTCGGCACGTGATATAGGGTAAGTGATCAGCTCGCAGGCTGGTTGTGTGTGGTATGCTGCACGACTACGTGGCTGCCCGACGATCGGCAGAATATAGCGCGGACAATTTTCAAATTTTGAAATATTGTAGCAGCAGCAATAATCGCGAGAAACACATTCCCGACTCGACTAGGCTGTATGCGTATCAATATTTCAACTGAAGGCAATCAACAAGTATTGGCTCAGATATTTCGCGTTTCTGAAAGCCTGGTGGGAGAACCGGAGAATGCATACACGTGTCAGCGATGTCATGCGATGGATGAGATCTATGGGGTGGGGCTCCACGCCGTGACGACCTAGCCAGCACCGTGCTAGCTTATTGTCTTATTGGGTCGTGATGCACGACATGTCCCAAACCATGTGCAGACACCTGCACACAATAACGCTTAATAACGCTGCTTAAAATAGCGCTATCACTACTCTGACTGCTACTGTGACACCGGTGTATGGCGGTATACCTACAAGTGTGATGATGAGCATAGATACATACACAGAAAGTCCCTATATGTATACTTCTCCACATATATTATGGGCTTTGCGGATCGACATGCCCATATGTAGCTACACTCCTGAGACTGTGCGCGCGTGCATGCATATTGAGTTGGGGCGTATTGCGGCCTTATGGCAGGAGAAATGCTGTGATAGTACGCATTAGACCCGAATTTGCCGCGTGGTATTATCCGTTACCGTCAGCACCTTGTTTCATGTGCCCAAGCAGTGCGTATGCATATGCCATATAGTTAGCGCGGTTCGCAACTAACCACATTCTGTGCATATATGGCAACGGGATAGAATCATATACGCAATTGCCCCCGCTGCCCGGATTCACACCACGCCACCCTTCATACGATATAGCTGCGTACTATACATGCGTGTAGGGCGTTGAAGCTGGGTCGTTCATGGATATGGGACAAGGGACCTATGTATCATGTCATATTCAGCAGGACAAGCAAAATCATGGAAACACGGTTGCTGCAGTGGGTGCCTTCGCAGTTCATGGTGAGAGGGAGCACCAATAGGGCGTCATCCGCGGTGCGGTTCAATCAGCCAGCAATCCATACCAGATTACTTTTTGCTGCAGCCCCACGCCTGCCCCTGAAGCAAATTATCCCCGGGAGGGAGGGGGGGGGGGGGGAGCGCCGCAAGTCTGGCAGTCTGAATGTTATTGGAAATCATGTTCAAATGAATATTAATGGTTTGATCCAATAAGAGGAGGGAGTGGAGATCGGTCAATAGGTTGGCCCCTTGGCGGAAGTGGGGCGAGGTACCAGCAGTGATGAAGACATAAGGCCAGGGGCAGATGATACATATGAGCACAGTCTATGTCCCGAAGTAGACAGGCTCGAAGCTGAACAAAGAGGCCGGATATCCTTGTGCGGCTGCTTCTTGCATTGAAACGTCCCAACTGTGTAGCCCAGTCTGCTTGTCGAGTGCTTGAAGCATGTGCTCAACTCGAAGAAGGCGCCAAATGTTCACGGTGCCGTCGAAAGATCCAGAGGCCAAAGAGCGCCCGTCAGGTGCCCATGCCAGTGAGGGCACCTCGTCATTGTGACCCAGGAGCACCTGAGGGGCGCTGTCCTCCACTGTGGAATTGCCGTCCACGGCCCATACGCGCACAGTGGCATCCTCAGACCCCGAGGCCAGGGACCGGCCATCAGGCGCCCATGCAACTGAGCTCACCCCTGGCGCGTAGTCCCCCAACACCGGCGGCACACCGACCTGCACCGCGCCGATCTCGCCCATTCGCCATACATGCACCGCGTTCCAAGCTCCACAGGCCAAGGAGCGGCCGTCGGGCGACCATGCTACGGAGGTTACCCACCCGCTGTAGCCTTGCAACACCTGATGCGAGGTGGTGTTCTCCGCGGTGTTGTCGTCACTCACCCGCCACACCCACACGGTGCCATTCACAAGGTCGCGACTCCCCCTGCCGCAAGCCAGGGAGAGGCTATCAGGCGCCCATGCCACTGAGGTCACATGATCGGCTTGACCTTGCAGCACAAGCGACGCGTTGCCGGAAACCGCGCCGCGCTCGCTGACCTGCCACACGCGCACATTGCCATCCCAGGATCCGGAAGCAAGAGAGCGTCCATCAGGCGCCCATGCCACCGAGGTCACGAACTCTGTGTGGCCCTGCAGCACCTGCGGGGGGCGGCTCTCCACTCCATCCTCCTCGGCCACCAACCACACACTCACAGTGGTATCCAGGGACCCAGCGGCAAGCGAGCGGCCGTCAGGTGCCCACGCTACCGAGGTCACGTGACCAGTGTGGCCACGCAGCACCAACAGCGCGCTGCCCTCCACGGCGCCATCCTCGCCCACCCGCCACACGCGCACCGTGGTATCCTGAGACCCAGCGGCCAAGAAGCGGCCGTCAGGCGACCATGCCACTGAGGTGACACGATCTGTGTGATCCCGCAGCCCTAGCGGGGTGCTGCCATTCAGTGGCGCGTCACAGCCCACGCGCCACACACGGACGGCGGTATCCCGAGATCCCGAAGCCAGGAAGCGGCCGTCAGGAGTCCATGACACTGACATGACATCAGCAGTGTGGGCCTGAAGCACCTGGAATGTGCTACCGCTCATGTCGCTCCCCCCACCCAGTTGCCACACGCGGACAGTATCATCCATGGACCCTGAAGCCAAAGAGCGGCCATCCGGCGCCCACGCCACCGAGGTAACATCATCAGCGTGGCCCTGAAGCACATGCGTGGCGCTGCCCACCACCGCGCCATCCTCACCCACCCGCCACACGCGCACAACGGCCTCCATTGATCCAGAGGCCAAGGACAGACTGTCGGGCGCCCACGCCACTGACGTAATCCTGGAAGTGTGGCCTTGCAGCACTTGTGTGGCGCTGCCATCCACGGCGCCGTCATCGCCCACATGCCACACGCGCACGGTAAAGTCATCGGACCCAGAAGCCAGGGAGCGGCCATCAGGCGCCCATGCCACAGATTGGATCCTGGAAGTGTGGCCCCGCAGCACCTGCGGTGAGGTGTCCACTGCGCCATCCTCGAACACAAGCCAGACACGGACCGTTCCATCCCAGGAGGCAGACGCCAAGGAGCGGCTGCCAGGTGCCCAGGCCACTGAACTCACTCCAGAAGTATGGCCCTGCAGAACTGCTGAGGCATTGTTCTCTACTCTGCCGTGCTCGCCCACGCGCCACAGACGCACGGAGCCATCCAGAGATCCGGAGGCGAGGAAGCTGCCATCAGGCGCCCACAACACGGAGGTCAGACTGGAAGTGTGACCCTGCAGCACTTGTGGGGCGCCGTTCTCGACGGCGCCGTCGTTGCCCACACGCCACACGCGCACGTTGGTATCCCGAGACCCGCAGGCCAAGGTGCGGCCATTGGGGCCCCACGCCACTGACATCGCAAAGTCAATGTTGTCCTCCAGCAACTGCAAACGCACCATACATGAGCCGCATCTTCAGCGCTCTCACTCCTCACAGCCATCTAGGATGTGAGATCATACAATTGCACAGAACTAAGCGGTATGTTAGAATGGAAGTTTGGTAATTAGAGATGAATAGAAAAGAATGGAATAAAAACGTCTTGATATTTTTGCCTTTTCTTGAAAGATACCTGACAGGACTAGTAAAGTCTCATTTCGTATCGATTTCGGAAAGCACTAAGTGCATTATCTGATTCTGTACTACCCATTTTCAGGAAAAGACTACGCACATTGTATTAAATTAGATAGCAATACAGGAATGCGGACAGACACACTACGATAAGATTACGTCAACAACTTCTACGCAGACCTTATCGTCGTAGTCTAGCGATTGCGTACGCGGTTCCTGGGGCAGGTAATCCTAAAGACCGTGTGGGCGTGAGCATAATCCAGAGTGAATCAAACATCCGGGGGGTGGGGGGGGGGGGGGGGGGGGTAATAGTCGACTTTATTGCCTAAGTATACCTCGCGATGTCCACGTGATCGTGGAGAGTACCCGGAGTGTGTCCCGCTGTCGCGCTGGCAACATATCAGTATTCGCGACATACCGATATACCATGGAAATGATATCATTTTACATAGTGCAGTACTCGTTTTGCACACGGTGACCAGACATTGCAAAGTACTGCAGCACTATCGCTGCGAGAAAGCCCCGGGAACCACTATGTATATATATATGTACATATATGTACATAGATATACATATATGTATGTATATGCATGTATGTGTGTATGTATATGTATGTATATTTAACGTCGATACATTATCATATATAGCGTGTATATTACGCAATTGCGAGGTGGTGCCAATAGTGTAAGCAAGCACGGCCGTACGACAAGGAATCCTGATGTCATATATATTATCGTGTCTTACGCTATCTTGCGATATATGTAGTATGAGATACGGTATATTACATTAATGGTACAGGTACACACACCAGTTTGTACGATGGGACTGCAGCATATAATTATAAAATGTACAATCTCAGGAGAACAATTGATAGACGTACGAGTATGGGTGCAAGTAATAGCAGCAGGACATAATATTAGAAAACGCTAGAAGGGTTACAATACGGCAAAATACGGCCAAGGCAGGCCCCGCCTTTTTTAAGTTTTTGCCACCTGCGCGCTAGTGTATATACATTACACAATGTTATGATAATGGTGTGCACCTGCCCATGGAATTGACGCAGTGAGAGTCACGATGGGGCGTGGCAGTCTGCGCACCTCCGTCACGTAGTGCCATGGCTTCTGCAGCAGAGCGCGCCCTGCACCGAGGATGGTGGTGTTTGGGAAGGCAGTCACCTCCCCCGGGAGCCGTGCCAACATCTCTCGGAGCACTTTGAATTCCATGTCACTGGCATACAGTGTCGCGGTAAACTGGGTAACACACTGCACAGCCGTCGTAGCCTTGGCGCTGTCGTTTGCGTTCACTGCGGCTTCGTGTGCAGAGCGCTCCGCCCGGATGCGTGCCTCCTGCGCCTCCAGAGCGCGCTGCTCCGCTAGGTTCTCTGCTGCGAGCGCCTCATCCCGCGCATCTTGTGCCTCCAGGGCCCGCTGCTCCGCCAGCCTCTCCGCTCCCAGCGCATCATCTCGAGCTTCCTCCGCCTCGACAGCTCGCATCTGCGCCAGATTGCTGGCAGCATGCGCTCGCCTCGCCATTAGCGCGCTGGCAACCACGCCCGCCACCAGTACAAGCACCAGCAGCATCCCCAGCGCCATCATCTGCCGGCGGCGCCGGATTGTGTGCCTCTCCGACGCGCCCACAAACTCCCCCATGTGCTTCGTCGGCTGGGGTTTCAAGTTGTGCTGCTCCACGTCCTTCAACCACTGCCTCCAGAACACCGCCTCGTCCTTCTGCAGCAGCGGCAGCGGCAACTGGGCCTTCACAGCCGCCTGCCACGCATCTGCTTCGTTCTTCAGCTCGGCGTGCTGCTTGTGGTACACCAGGTCCTTCTCCACGTAGCCTAGCGCCGTGCTCAGCATCTTACGCCAGTCCTCATCGCTCGTAAGGGTGTTGTCGTTGCCGCAGTCGCACAGGTTGATGGACTCAAGCTTGCCAAACAGGTTCTTCATCACATCCAGAGACATAGCCATGCCTGGCACGATATCTTCGCCTTCATACGTGCACACTGCACGGCTAGACCTCGTATCCGTGTACATGGCCTCCGAATCAGTAACCTGGAGCATAACGTTGCTGTTGATCGAGCCATCCAACGGGGGAGGTGCGTCGGCAGCAGCAGCAAGCTGGGCGTCAGCCTGAGTCTTGGCCAGAGACGCACCGTGGGGATCCTGCATGCACGGGGGCAGTGCGCATGGGGGCATTGGCTCAGTGGAGCAAGAGGAGAGATTTCGCAGGCGTATAAATGGTGCCGGGGCAGGAATAGTCCTGGTTGGGGGTCCAGCGCGCACCACAATCAGCTTCCATGCATTGCCATCTTTGCCCTCGAGCATAATTACGGCGATAGGCTTGTCATATTGGAAGGCAAGGGCTAGTTCCTGCGTACATCATGGTCCCCGGTGAGTCGCAGCTGACTTGCTGAGGATGGTGCAGGCAGCAAAGGGTGGCGCTAATGCAAGAGCGGGTGATTGGGTGAGGGCGCCTGGGGCGCGCCTGCAGACAGTTGTACGAGGTAAGCCATGCCTTGTCCACAAAAGCGACAAACTTGGAGCAGCTTTCAATAGCCTCCTCAATCTCCTGGCGCCACGGTACGGGCCCCTGCGCCTGCAAGTCCAGGAAGTCCGCCCAGTACACAATATGGCCACCATTGATCTTCACGCAGGGGATGCATTTGCAGCGCAGCCAGGCAGTCTCAGAATCAACTGTGAAAAATGTTCTAGGTCAAGCCTATCACTAGTGATCAATGCTTGCATATGTACAGCGCGTAAACACCCTTTGCCGCTTACATTAAATTTAGGGAAGATGCGACCCTTCCAAGACATGGTTCCCAGTATTACTCCTGCCATATGCTGTACACAGCATTATAAAGTTGCCAGGGGGCGGGGTACAGGGTACTTGAGGAGGGGGTGTTCTGCTATGAGAGGGTAGTGATGGAAATCATAAGTGGCCGCCAAACGACTGTGCGTGTGCAGGATTACTACCAGCGGGACATGGTGCGAAGTATGTGGAAATAGCATTGCGGCATTGTTGTTGGAAGTGAGACCCACATCATGAGAGCTCAAGTGATCGATTATCCGGTGCTTCTTCTCTTGAGTGTCATCAAGCCGCCAACAGTGTGAGAAAAAAGGCTTCTCCTTGCGTATGTGGCCGAGTTCCGAGCAGAATGCACGGCGTGAGCGCTCACGCTCCAAGAAAGCTTCCTCAGCTGCGCCTCTGTTTCTTATGTCTGGCGGGCCCACATTCACAGTGCGGACTTGCTCGGTGACTGAGTACCCTGGTATAAACGTGCCAGTGCTTTCCTCACTGTGCAGGGGTAGGACTGACTGCTGCTCCCGGCCTCTCGACATCCCACCTGCCGGCAGTCGCAGCCATCAACGGCCAGCAAGTGACAGAAAGGATAAGTTTTCGCTTTTTGTTTGCCTAGCCACGAGCTCGTCGGTTCAAGACCCAAGTGCAGCACCTGGGATAAATTTCCGAGCTGGACGTGGCAAGGATAGTAGTTGCGGTGGTGGGAGAGGGGGGGGGGGGGGGGGGTGGCAGGCTGCGGCCAGCGACTTCAGCATCTGTCTCGCGAGTGTCAAGTGTTAGTTCTGCAACAAGCATGTGTTTACAGACTACACTGTGCCCAGCCTGTGGCCACCCAAGGAGCAGCGGCACATGAATGCTTCCGTGATGCCGCCTCCAGCGCAATATGACTTTTAAGCCATATCATATGAACGTTGGCATCATCGGTGGTATGGTATAGTCGAGGCGCAGGAGCCTGCTTGCGGACTGCTCGTCATGGATAGCATCTTCGCCGCACTCTGAGTGGTCGTACTGTACCAGAATATCCTGATGAGTCGAGTCCAAGTCAGGCGACTTGCTGCCACGATACGATTTCCCAGGTGACGTAGCGAGGCCGTCCTTCACACCTGATTGGCAGCTTCTGTGCAGCTATTGCATCGCCAAACAACAGCAATTGTGGTCTTAACCTCCCCCCCCCCCCCCCCCCCCCCAATCTACCCCACCCCCCCTCCCCTGACTAACAAGCTAACATGGATATCGATTGGGGGGGGGGGGGGGGGGGGGGGGCTGTTTTACCGAACTGACTAAGCATATCTGTAATCAGTTTCTAACGTATTGGCCTTTGTCAGGTCGGGCCTGGTACGGGCCTTCGAGGGATAAAAAACACAGTATTAGGGGGTGTGGAACTGGCCTTTGAAGTTGCGGCCTCGCAAGGTGTCGTATCGGTGGGGTGGGTATCATTGGGTTTGTGGAGGCGGTGCCCCCCCCCCCCCCCCCCAGGTGCGCCCGCGAGTTCTTAGCAGCTAGCAAAAGAGACATACGTGCTCATGGCCGTCTCAATGGTGCTAGTATAGACCCAGTTACTTTTGTTGTGCGCAATTGCAGCCCTGGTGCAGCTTACTATAGGCCTGCGGTACGTAGCTCAGCGCGCGCAAACGACATTTTTGAAATTTTCTTCTGGCTTTCAGGGATGTTCATATACATGTAAGGGGGTATGGAACTGGGCTGGAAAGTTCTGAAATTGGACCGCTGAGTCTGTAATGAGTGTTGAAAGTATGGTGTCGGGGGCAATCTTGTGTGAGCACATATTGTGTGGGGACTACATACCATCCCGTTATGCATCATGCACTTCATGTATCCATACAAGACTTTTTCATATAGCTCAACGTACATATACATTGGACTGCATACCCCTACCCTGTCACTTAAGTATATTATATAGGGTCTAGAAAAAACATTTCGAAACCCCAATAACTAAGAGGAACAATGAGTCTTTAAACACCGCAAGGTTGATGCATGTGAGGTGTCGCCAGCACAAATGGACCTGAGAATCGCGAGGCAGATCACTATGCATATAGAACATTTGTGAAAGGGCATCACAAACGCATACATGCATGCGATGATTGAGGGGATAGAATGGACGTGCTGTGGCAACGTGACACACGTCACGTTCTCCATGTGGCAACATTTGGAAAACACTAATAACCCATGGCAGGTGGCCGGAAACGTAATACAATATAATTGGGTGCTGTCTCAATTGGGTTTGAGATAGCTTGGATGAATGCTGGCATAACCAGGCTGTGCACAGCGCATGCCTAGAGGCAATGGTTATTGGTTACATGACAAAATAGTACGTTACGACATCGTAGACAACTGCCGATTAGCAGCCCATTGCGCTTCGCTAGTCGAACCTGGATGCTGGTGTCGGGCGGTGTCAGGGAGGGTTTTGGCATTGCTTAAATTGGCGAGGGAGAAGATGTGAGCAGTGAAGGAGGGGGTATATGGCCGGGGCGAGTTTCGTGATGACCCCATGTGACCCCCATTTGACTCCCAAGCGGCGGAACCAGCGATGCGAACAGCACGGTTGGGCGATGCCTGCGCCCAGCATTGGCGCGAGCCAGCGAACTCACTTGCCGAGGTGGTGCGACAAACCCGTGCAGAAAACGTACCGTGTTTGGGAAGATGTCGTATTTTATGGCCGTATGTCGCGGTGAGGGGTTAGCGAAAATGTATGTATATCGAAAATGTTTGCGCGATCTTTTGCGCGCGCGGGAGGCCACAGTCCATATATAACCTGTATATGTCATAAGGATACCCGGAAGTGTCGGGGTCATAGGTTGATCCGCTGGGGCAGTTTGTGTGATTTGACGGGCACTAAGCACATATACCATATCAAAGTGATGACACTATATAAAAGGATGGATTTTTGGTGACTTGAAGCAATAACATTGCGTCTCCCGGAATACAAAAGTTGACCACTGTCGCAAAAAACACTTCAGCTGGAAATCCAGTCGATACCAGTCCATGCGCCCAAGTTTCGGCTATAGTCGATAGCGAGTTTGAGAATTTCTATCCTATCCGAAGTTGCTGTACCGCCGCTCGATGCTGGTACTCACACGTACTGCATAAAGTACTTATATGCCATGGTATGAACTTTTTGGTTACAGGGAGAGCGTCCAGAGAATGCACGCAAAGTACTGGGGAAGGAAAAAGCCTACATTTAAGCAGAACCCTCTTAGCTTATGCCATGGTATCATAAACTTATTGAAACCCGCCATCAGCTCGAAGATGGCCGATGGTAATTGGGGTAGCGTTTTTCTTTTTTGTTATTCCTGCGGGTCTGGGGGGGGGCGGTGAAGATCCTTACTCCTCTATGGTCCTATCTAAGTCTGAGCAGAAAAAGGAGTTCTGCAGTGGTTGGTGAGATAGCCAGAGCTGGAGCAAAGTACAGAAAATACGAGGATGTACGTGATGGCGAGGTCGGCTGAGGCCCACCACCAGCGTCGCGTCACCTCCAGCACGTACGGCACCAGGGAGTGCTGTAACCCAATTCCCCCGCCTCATCTAGTGTCCGATATCTTTGGAGCCATCGAATGAGGTTAGGGCGTGCCGGTTGTGTGCTGGCTGCGCGCTGCGAGTGGATGGCGTCCTACTGTGCCGGACTGTCGGCTATGTGGGCACGTCGGGCCCGCCTGTATTATCTTACCTGCTGTATACCCATATGCAGCAGGGCACATTAAGGTTAGTGTTGAGTCATTGTAGGTTGCTGCTCTCTGTACAATATACTTCTGTGATATGAGAGCGGCAGTGTGTCACTTGCTGATTGACTCTCTTGTGGTGCTGCAGGATATGATACATAAAAACACAGCCGCCGCGGTTGCCAGCAAGGCGGGGGGGGGGGGGGGGGGGGGGGGGGGGTGGTCGGCCGTCTGCCATACCGCAGCTCTATCCTGTCAGCGGGGATATGCTGCAAATAACGGGATATCACGCGACGGCGGCGGCACTACGCTTCCAGAGCATCGCAATTAGGATTCACGGGTGACTGCGGGAGAAGAGGAACGGCACTTGGCATGAGGGACGTGTCGGGGAATCGGGGCGGGCTTACCAGTCATCGAGAGAGGTCAGGCGAGAAGGCGGTCTGCCTGCCGCGGGGATAGGCGGGCCTGCTGCGGACGAAAGTTTGATATCCTACTGCCGGGTCACTCATCACCACGGCAGGTACCGGTACCTGTAGCGGTTCAGAGTGAGGTTCATAAGGATCATATACCGCTACCGTCGAGTAACTAGCGGTTCAACCTCGCTACTACCGGTACCGTATCGTACTTTAAACTGTTCGTGCCAGGGTTCAGAGGAGATTACACGACGCGAATATGTTACAGTCCGACAGCAGCATATGTCGCCTATATGTCATGTCATATGTCACCTATGTGTCATATGTCATATGTCACCCATATGCAGCTGGCTGTGAGACGGCGTAGTATATGAGCATGCGGGTGGCGCTGCGCGCAGCTTTTTGGCGGGCGTGGTACCGGTGGGAAAGGACTACTAGCGACTACTCCTGGATATTCGGAATGCCTTCAATGAGGTATCCCGGGGTGCGATACTTTACGGCTTGCTTCAGCACCCGCGGCTACATGGCCTGATCCCTTTTTTCCAGATGTTGTACGATCGCCCTAGCGACCTGTACTGTACTACTACGCGCCGGATGATCCCGGTACTTTGCGCGCCACCCTACAGTCTCGTACGGGTGTACGCCAGGGTGATGTCCTGGCCCCGCTGTACTTCTGCCTCGCTGTCGCGGGCCCGGTGCAAGCGGTTGTGGCTCGTACCGCCGCTGATACTTTTTGCCAGAGTTTTGCAGATGAGCGCGGCCACTGCCGCGGCCCACGTTCCGCGCGTTTTCGACGAGTACTGCACGGAGCTTTCCAAAGTCGGACTGGTGGTACTACTGTACAGGACAGTAAGACGCGGTACGTTCCTCACCCCGGCGACAGCGAGTCCGAGTTGCGGACAGTACGGGAGAAGTTGGCCCCGGTAGGATTTCGGACCCCGGCCGATGATCCTGTCCAGGATGGCGCCGTGTAACTGGGTGCTCCTATTAGCCATTACCCCGAGTGGATGACCGACGCGTTGGGGCGGCGCCGGGAGGCCCACGCCACACTATTGGAGCGCATCGCCTCCTTTGGCACGTCGGGATACGGCTGCCACCATGGGGCCATGCATGCGGTTGCTAGTCGTATGCGCGTATGCGGCGTGCCGCCCCCCCCCCCCCCCCCCCCCCCCCCCCGCAAGCGTCAGGTCCGACGGCCGCGAGCGGTCCGCTGGGCGCAGCCCACTGCTCGTCTCAAGGGTCAAGTCGCCGGCTCCAGAACGGTCCCGGTCAAGCACCGCCCCCGCATCAATTGGCATAGATGCCCACATATTCTTCAAAGCGGTATGCATGCGGCGCTTGTAGTTCGCTACGGGGCATATGGGTAGATGATCCACGATGAAATCCGTAGCGCTCCGGTTCGAGCCATCCGTAGAGCGAAGCCATAAGGGATCATCAATGCCACACGTGGGGCCAGGGCAAGTGACAAGCGCGGAACCTCCTCGCGGGCAAAGGCCCAGTACCCGCGCAGCGGCGGCCGAATAAGCAGCATGGGGAATCTTGCGGGCGGACTCGTGATCCGACTGGAAAAGCGATAGGGAGCCCGGCCCGCACGCGCTGTACAGGCGCATGATATCAAGTCGCGAGGCCGCGGCACCAGTACGTTGGAAGCTGAGATCGAGGGCCACGAAGTCACGCAAGCGAATCGCACGGCTGAGGTGGCGTTGGACAACCATGGTCGTGGGTTGATCATCGGAGGTCGCACCCGAACCCGTACCCGAGGGCGGAGCAGTAGAACCTCGCAGCGATTCTGGGAGGGAAAGAGTCGCTGCTGACGGAGGGTGTGCCACTCAATCGCCAGGCGACGGTATCTTTAGAGCTACAAAAGCGCATGTAGTAACGGTATTGGCAGTACTCGTACCACCGATAGGAAGCAATTGCTGCGCAGCAGAGGCGGCCTCACCAGTACCAACTCCAAGAGGAGTGGCCTTAAAAGGAGTAGATGTGGCGGTGACGCGCAGTCCTCCGCTAGTGCTCGTACCCGTACGGGTCGTAGTACCAGCTACTGCATCCGATGCGGCGGTGGTCGTAGCATTACTGACCGTAAGTAACTCGAAGATCTCGTGGGCGTGCCCGTACGCCGCGCGTGCGCGCCGCACATCTTCATGCAGTAACGTGGTTAGGGCCCGTATAGTCTCGTACACGCAGCGCGTCTCACGCGCCCATGCATGGCAAAGCACTCGTAGCCACAGACGACACCTCGGCGCGGACCGCCTCGTATAAGGGGCCAAGGGCGGGCCCGTACTCCCGTACCAGCTTTGGCAAGACAACCGATTGCGCGGAATAAAACGCCGCGGGGGCCTCAGACTGCAGCAAGGCCATATTCAAACCGCCAAAATCCGCGGGCATACTCATCTGAACGATTGCAGCCTCCATGCGCGGTGTAGACTGGTCGCAAGCGTCCAGGCCAAGCAGCGAAAATACAGCATAAATGTTGGCGGCGTCCACGGCCTCCAAGAAAGGGTCCAGCTCCGACGGCGGCATCATGCGGCTGAGGAAGCCAGTCTGCCGCACCGCGCATACGACCAGCAACCGCATGGCCCCATGGTGGCAGCCGTATCCCGACGTGCCAAAGGAGGCGATGCGCTCCAATAGTGTGGCGTGGGCCTCCCGGCGCCGCCCCAACGCGTCGGTCATCCACTCGGGGTAATGGCTAATAGGAGCACCTAGGTACACGGCGCCATCCTGGACAGGATCATCGGCCGGGGTCCGAAATCCTCCCGGGGCCAACTTCTCCCGTACTGTCCGCAACTCGGACTCGCTGTCGCCGGGGTGAGGAACGTACCGCGTCTTACTGTCCTGTAGTACCACCAGTCCGACTTTGGAAAGCTCCGTGCAGTACTCGTCGAAAACGCGCGGAACGTGGGCCGCGGCAGTGGCCGCGCTCATCTGCAAAACTCTGGCAAAAAGTATCAGCGGCGGTACGAGCCACAACCGCTTGCACCGGGCCCGCGACAGCGAAGCAGAAGTACAGCGGGGCCAGGACATCACCCTGGCGTACACCCGTACGAGACTGTAGGGTGGCGCGCAAAGTACCGGGATCATCCGGCGCGTAGTAGTACAGGTCGCTAGGGCGATCGTACAACATCCGGAAAAAAAGGGATCAGGCCATGTAGCCGCGGGTGCTGAAGCAAGCCGTAAAGTATCGCACCCCGGGATACCTCATTGAAGGCATTCCGAATATCCAGGAGTAGTAGTCCTTTCCCACCAGTACCACGCCCGCCGAAAAGCTGCAGCGCCACCCGCATGCTCATATACTACGCCGTCTCACAGCCAGCTCCCGACTGAAAGCTGCGTTGCACCGGGCCCATGACCTCCCGCGCATCCGCACCCACTTGCCCCAGAGCGTGGGCGGAGGCCAGGCGCACCAGCACGGAGCCGACGCCGAGCGGGCGTACTCGCAGCGGCTCGCCGCTCTTTTCCCGCTCCTCGCGCGCGGCGGGGTCGTCCTTGTGGAGCGCAAAGACGGAGCCACTCGCCAAGAAAGCCGCAGCACGCGAGTGGCACCGCCCCGCCAGGCAGCGGTTCACCCACAGGCGCCATGAAGGTACGTCTAGGTCCCTGATGTGCTCCCAACACCACCAGTCCACATGCCCTGCGGAAAGGCGGGGTGCACGACGCAGAACCCGCCGCTGGTCCTCCCCCCACCGCCTAACCTCATCCGCATTGTCGCCCCACGACGGCGGCGCCCGTTGCAGGTCCGGCGGTTCTTCGGGGGGAGAGTACTCCGGGCCGGTGGCAGCAGGAGGCGGATGGAGGGCATCGAGGGCAGGGAGCGCTGCAGCGGCGTCAGACACCATGCCGAGGTCAGCAGTGTCCAGCGCCTGGCGAGCGCGGCGCAGCTCCTGCATAGCGGTGAGTTTCGCCGCCCGGAGGTGAGCATCCACCACCGCCGGCGGCACCCCATCAGCCGCAGCATCGGCGCCCCCTTCCGCAGCCTCAACAATAGCCGCCCGCGCCCTCGCAGATCGCCGGCGCTTCCGTCGGCGGGCACTCCGAGATGTGGTCGTCGGCAGCTCACCCGCCTCCATCTGGTAATTATGTAACTCGCTGCCATCCCGCGATTCGCGCCACATTTGCTGCATCCCGCACACCGAGAAGCCGGCGCGCACAACATCCCCTGCCTCCCACAGCCGCACTTGCCGCTCCGCCAATTTCCGCACAACTGCGAGGCTGCTGGATGGGTAGGGTCGCAGTAGTAGCCCCGCAAATACGCAGACAGCGCCTTCAGCCCCGTACGACCGGTCGTCGATCGGTAGGAGGGAAGCGGTCAGCATATATAGGCCAGCGTACGGTCTAGCAGGGGGAAGAGGACATGCCGAGCTGCGGGACAGACGCCGACAGCCGTGCCCCGCAGCGGCGTACGGGGCATCTTGCGGTAGTCGTCGTTGGTAGCGCACCACCGAGCGGTGGCCGCGAGAGCGGCATCATGGGCGGCTGAGGCAGCAGCCGGCGCGTGCTGGCGCTGCAGCGCCCGCACTACGCCAGCTGCCGACGCCGGGAGAGCCACACCGGGGGGCGGAGCCGTGGGAGGAGGGGGGCTGCAGAACTCGCAGGTGGCGGCACGGGCCGCCGCTTGCGCGCCATGGAACACGTGGTGGCCCGAGCGCGGGCAGCCGTCTCGTGGGACGCACCGCAGATACACAGAGGGGTCGAAAGTCGCAGCGTAGGCGAGGTGCATGGCAGCTACCTCCGGGTCGTCGGACTCCATCCTGTGGTTCACGTGCGTGCACAAGGGGGCTGGCCGCCGGTAGCTAGGTGAGTCCGCAGCCGCCATCGCAACACCGGAACTGCCAGTCAACGCCCCCGCCGGGCGTCGACGACTGCACCCGCGCCATCGCGCCCACCACCACCGCCGCCCCCGCTGGGACCGCGACCCCCATGGGAGACACCCTAGCAGAGGGGCATGGAGGGGCCAGAGGACGCCCCACGGTGCTGAACCCACGCCACAGCCAGAGGCTGGGAGTCGGGGGAGCTCCAGCAATATTGAGATAGTGATTCGTATCTCCATGCCGACAGCAGCTGCTGCGCTGAGATGATATATTTTGATTCACAACTTATTATTCAGGATGATAATATTATCTATAAGAGTAGTTAAAAACAGATTATGTCGTTCATAACTTCACATACATAAAAATAGCCCGATGACATTAGTCCCGATACAGCATCGTCGCTACAATATGCTCGCTAACTGAGAGATCCAATATTAAGGACCGAGGATTACACGCTGTGAACTCCCAGCAGAGCGCAGCTTCCTACACCCTCCACATAAGTTTGGGTTTTGCAGTTTTGTTTGACATGCGCATGTCATGTAGAAAATACGGCGTGGGCAATTGCATGCAAGTGACTAAGGGCGAGGTCGACTTGGGAAAAAATGGGGGCGCGCTCTAGGCCTAACCGTGCGACATGTCATGCGTCGTTCTGCGCCCCTCGAGAAATGGCAAATCAATGCGTGTAAAGCTTGCACCGAAAAATAACAAGTTGCGCCATCCCTTCGTACGCATACATCCAACGCGCAAATCCACGACATGCTGCCATCTTTAGTGTAAGGTTCACCTACAACATGTGTGGGGCACCAAGATTAGGTCACTAAGGGTACTGCACAAGCCCTAAATTACAGTTTCACCACTACATGGCGTGATTTTCGGCCAAAAATGGTGCTGTTATTGTTGCCTACTCACGCATGAATCAAAGGCTTATTGAGCCCTCCTTGGATTAGGCGAGAGCGCATCAATGGGGGTCACGTGCACGCATGGCAATTGCGCCGAATCACAAGTAGAATGCCACATAGCAGCGCGCTATTAAATGCTCGAATATCAGCAAAAATAATATGTTGAAAAACAACACAATGTTGTTGGCCATCGAGGACATGGCTAGAGAGGGAGCATGAGGCAAGTTTGCGCCGCCCGTGTGCATCTACATTCATAGCACTGTCACACAAATGCGTATGGAGTAAGGGGACACACATAGCGCAAAGCTACGCCCCCATGTTGAGGCTGAGTGTTGCGAAATGATGCCGTGATTGATGTATTTTATGTTTATCGCTAGAAAGTGGTCAAAACGTGCAAATTAGGTGCTCAAAAAATCGAAGAATACCTTCTTGCGTTTGACGCATGGATTTTTTTGCGCATTTTTCAGAATTTTTGGAGCACTCCCTGAGCCACTATAAGCGTTTGAAGTCAAGGGGGTGTCGCTTGCAGTGGGCAAAACTGCATTGGTCCTAGCATCGTCACACGCACGTGTGCCCACTCTGCCTTACGTGACTATGCCCACCCAAACCCACCCAAGCCGCGAGCTACTATGTTTCCTCACATATCTACGGCCATTGCACCATACAATGCTCTATGCATGTGGGCCATCATATATGTGCCAATAACATGTATTGTTGTGCATCACTCCGTCATGCCCTTTGAGCGCCGCGCCAGATCGCAATACCCTATTCTTAGGGTACTAGGTTATAATTCAGACCCTATCAAGCAAAATATTTTATAGCAACCTAAAACATGCCCGGGTTCCAGCCCTAAAGCCCTACGTTTAGGTACCCTAGTATTTTTCAGTTCATATAGCCAAAAAGGACCCCAAATTTATGTGGAGAGGTGTAGCTAGCGACGAACTCCTGGTATTTCAATCAAAATGTAAAAAGCTGCGAAAAACATTTCAGTGTAAAATATTTCAACGTAACTCGACTGAGACCGCCTGAGTTCCGCCGCCTAGATTAGGTTTCTGTTGCATGCAGTTTCGCGGCCGGTGCAAATAAACTTCGTATATATTGTCTCAGATCGGGCGGGGGATATGATGAGTGTACGAAAGTAAAGTTCCTCCCGGGATATTGGCCAAAGACGCCCCATCACTTGACCTCTTGCGCCAACTGCAGTCGTAGGTCTGGCATAGCCCGTAGACCATTGCCTTGTTCGAACCCCAAAGGGCTACTGCAGCATCAACCGGGTAAACCCAGGACACGCTGGGACGATATTGCCGATTGAAATGCATCGACCAGCCATGATCCGATCCCGCTCAGGCCCTCGCGGCGGCGGCCGCTTTCACACCGGTGCTCCGAGGGACGAGGGGTCCTACCTACATGTATAGTGGCAATGATTTTTGCTCCTGGCCTCTTTGGCTGCAGAAGTGATACACAACCAAGATACATACTATATCGCAGCGGAAAATACGCACGTGATCATGCGCTTGTGATCATTCTGCCCCTGCTCGCCCGCGCGGCGGTCAGATATGATTATGGGGATACTGGTGTGAATTACAAAAAGGCAGTTCCCCAGAATACTGGGGATTTCACAAGGAACGTCTGGTTTGCCGAAGAATGCCAGGTCTGGTTACAGGTTGTGAAAATCAGGAATTTGCAGACAGACAAATCCACAGCCAGGGGGGGTTGGGCGGGCTGTGGTGCGCTCGATGGAGCGTGCCACAGCAAAGGAGAGTGACCGGTCGGTCCGCCGTGAAGGCAGGTAGTGGCCCTGACCGGCCCCCGCAATCGTGCGCGCGCACACACGTGCTACGGGCGCCGTGCCAGGGCTATCTCGTACATGTAGAGAAACCACATAATAAAACTAGTTTAGAACATTTCACAAGGAACGTTTGGTTTGCCGACTACAAAATGCCGGACGCAGCAGGCCACGGGCGGGGGTCACGGGTGGGAATGTTGAAGGCGACGACATGCCAGCGGGGTGCACCCACGGGAAGGCGGTCGCCAATACGGCCAGGAATGAAGAGGTCGTGGCTCGGCTTCCAGGAGCGCAGGTCAGAGCACATCTCTGAGAGGAGCAGGTACCAAGCTTTGTCAGGCCAGTGGGGAACAAGGACGATGGCTGGGGCACCGCTGGACTCCAGTTTGGAGACAAGATCGCCGATGAGTTTCCACGGAGGGTTACACCAGTTACGTTCGCAACGCCACGCAGCGTCGGAGAGGCGCAGGGCGTCAACGGCCTCGCACCGCGGGTCACGCCAGCGGGCGGTGTAGCGGGGCAGGAGGGCGTTTTCAGCCGTCGCGAAGCGGTCGATGGTGCAAGCGCCCCATTTAGCAGTAAGCGAGGCGAATCGGCAAGGGTTGAAGTGCCAGTCGTCGCAGTCAACCTCGCGACTAAGGCGGCCAACCCAGATATTCACCGCAGAACGGATGTAGCGCACGGAAAGGGTAATGCCGTGCGTGTCCATGAGGTACCATGTTTTGCGTAGCTCAGCCACGAGACGCGGAGAGCGAGAAGTGAGGTGGGCGAGGACGCCGACAATCAACCGCTTGGTTATCCTCGTGCAAGCGGATGTGACGGTTACGTACGGAGCATGGGGAGGAAGGACTCAATAGCCAAGCGGACGGCTTTGAGCTCTTTCAGCGTAATGTGCGCAGTGCGGTCATTGTCGTACCAAAACCCCCGAGCTTCATGGTGTTCGTTCATAACGGCACCCCAACCGTACGACGAACTGTCAACGTGTAGGTAGCCGGTTTCGACAGGGCGGTTAA
Source organism: Tetraselmis striata (assembly GCA_006384855.1). Taxonomy (NCBI): domain Eukaryota; kingdom Viridiplantae; phylum Chlorophyta; class Chlorodendrophyceae; order Chlorodendrales; family Chlorodendraceae; genus Tetraselmis; species Tetraselmis striata. Next base: position 123,157 of record VCJN01002608.1, read on the forward strand.
TGGGGCGGCCGTTGTGTTGGGTGGGCACGCTCACCCACCATTGCACATCGCGTCCGAGCTGGCGGGTGAGCTTGACGCGGCCGGACCAAGAGTCACGCGTTTTGAGCACATCATGCCGCTCGCGGAGGTAGAAACGGGCAGGGGCGATGGTCAAGTAGAGAAACTGGCATTTGCCCGCGAGAGCGGCCAACTCGCGAGCCGGCAGGCACCGACGATTGCGTTTTGCTCGTTGGATTAGGCGTTTTGCCGCGGGAGCAATGCCAGTGAGTTTCTCAGCAGGCGCACGAAGAGTACGCGACCCCGATGTGTCAATTTCTAACCCCAGGTGCACGAGCTTCTGGGTGGGCTCCCACACGCCCTTGTTGGGGTTGCGCAGCAGACCAACACCCGAGAGGTGGCGTTCGATGTAGTCACGTTGCCAGATGGCCTCAGCCTGAGTCCGAGCTAGAAACAGGAAATCATCCATGTAGGGTAACATGCGTAGGCCAAATCGGCGCCCGGGAATAGGTGTGCTTCAGCCGGGTTACGACGCAATGCCCTAGTGAGGACGATGGTGAATTGGCAGAAGTAATAGGGGGACAGAGACCAGCCCATGGAGAGGCCAGTCAACCGGTACAGAGTGCCGTGGTAATCGACAGTGAAAAAGTCCCTGTCCTCAGGGGTGATTCCAACCGCGTAAAACCCATCCTGCAGGTCCATCCTCAACATGGAGTCCCCAGGGCGCGCAAGATTGCACGAATGCGAAAGCGTCTCGAACGAAAGATCACGCGTCTCGCAATAGCGGTTCAGGGGGCGAAGGTCAATGATGAGCGTACATTTGTTTGTTCTTGGCTTAGGAACCAAGAGCAACCGAGACACCCATTTTGCGCAGTAGCCTCGCTCCCATGCCCCAACGGCCAAGAAGCGAGCCAATTCACCGGCCATAAACTCCAATTGGGCAGGAGTAGCATCCCCTATTGACACCCCCTGATGAAAAGAAGGTGAGGCAAGCCCGTCCAAGAAAGGAACGCGTACACCTCTAACTGGAGATCCAGTTGAGAACACTACGATTCGCACCAGCGGCTTTTGCCAGTTACGACGGACGCGATGTCTCATAAAGGGGGAGTCGGGAGTACAGGAATTGCCGCGATGGATGTCGCGAGAGGGGCGAGGAGAGCGCCCTGTCGCTCTGCTCGCCCTCTCCGCGTCGGCGTCAGGATCCACGGTGCGCGGCACAGTAGGCAGGAGTGCCGCGGCGTAGGAGTAGCCATGTGCCACTGGGCGTTGGCTTGGCCACTGGCAGTGTACTGTCACTTTGTACTCGAATCTGTACTAGACGGCGGGCGTGCGTCGGCATACGCCCCAGTCGGAGCGCATCGCGACACATACGCCGAGTAGGGGCCATACGGATCGAGCCATGCCCACACGGGAAAGGGCAGCCAGGGGTTACTGTTGGTCGACACTTGTCGAAGGGCTTGGACCTTGTTCCACTGCTGAATGGGAAGCGCTGCGGCTTCGTCCTCTCCTCGCGTTTGGCGAGTAATCAGCAGCTCGTTCGCGGGTAGTAGTTAGCACGTCGCAAGCGGCGCGCGTCCATTAACCACACAAACCCCAACGGGTTTCTCCCAGGTACGATGGCGGAAGACCGGCACCCTGCGCGGCAAAATTGCCGCGACTTTGCTGTGGTGCGCTCGATGGAGCGTGCCACAGAAAAGGAGAGTGACGGGTCGGTCCGCCGTGAAGGCAGGTAGTGGCCCTGACCGGCCCCCGCAATCGTGAGCGCGGACACACGCGCTACGGGCGCCGTGCCAGGGCTATCTCGTACAGGTAGAGAAACCACATAAACTAGTTTAGAACACCGGTATCGTCAGTAGCGACTACTAGTGCGACTACTGGTCATCACGTGCAAACCTTATAATGCCCCCAGCGGGCTGACATGCGGTAAATTGCACCACTACGGTACCGGTATCGCCCTCATGGAGTCAAATTACACGCCTTGCCCACCAGGAGTGCCGCGGCGTAGGAGTAGCCATGTGCCACTGGGCGTTGGCTTGGCCACTGGCAGTGTACTGTCACTTTGTACTCGAATCTGTACTAGACGGCGGGCGTGCGTCGGCATACGCCCCAGTCGGAGCGCATCGCGACACATACGCCGAGTAGGGGCCATACGGATCGAGCCATGCCCACACGGGAAAGGGCAGCCAGGGGTTACTGTTGGTCGACACTTGTCGAAGGGCTTGGACCTTGTTCCACTGCTGAATGGGAAGCGCTGCGGCTTCGTCCTCTCCTCGCGTTTGGCGAGTAATCAGCAGCTCGTTCGCGGGTAGTAGTTTGCACGTCGCAAGCGGCGCGCGTCCATTAACCACACAAACCCCAACGGGTTTCTCCCAGGTACGATGGCGGAAGACCGGCACCCTGCGCGGCAAAATTGCCGCGACTTTGCTGTGGTGCGCTCGATGGAGCGTGCCACAGAAAAGGAGAGTGACGGGTCGGTCCGCCGTGAAGGCAGGTAGTGGCCCTGACCGGCCCCCGCAATCGTGAGCGCGGACACACGCGCTACGGGCGCCGTGCCAGGGCTATCTCGTACAGGTAGAGAAACCACATAAACTAGTTTAGAACACCGGTATCGTCAGTAGCGACTACTAGTGCGACTACTGGTCATCACGTGCAAACCTTATAATGCCCCCAGCGGGCTGACATGCGGTAAATTGCACCACTACGGTACCGGTATCGCCCTCATGGAGTCAAATTACACGCCTTGCCCACCACAGGCGGTAAGTACTGCAAAGCTGGTACGTGAGGTGGTACGTAAAAACCAGTGTGTTTCTATAATAATTACATGAGCTAGCAGCAGAAGGCGATATCGGAAATCACCAAAAAAAAGGGGGCAATCAGAAAGGTCCTCTACAGCGACTGCGGGGTGGAAGCAGTAACATGAGAAGACGTGGAGTGGGCACGAGCACACGCATCAGACTTGGCCATCTGCACACCGGCAGAGAGAATGCCGCCCAGGGTACCATGCATGCACGCAAGCCGAGACCCGCTGCAACAGCCCCCGCCGTGTGCGCGACAGGTGACGGTGGAACTCAGCAGGTTGGCTGGCGACAAAGTTCCGAAGTGCCTGAACGGATTGACCACGAAGAAAGCAAGAGGTCGGGGCGGAAGGACCGCCAGGGAAGTTGCGCACAGCCAACAGCACCGCGAAGATGTAGACCACCGTCAAAGCGGACTTCCCGAGACGGCCGCGGTCCTCAACCACAAAAGGGTAGTACCGGTGAACACCCTGCACTGGGGCGGAAGACGCCCGGTCCGCTGCCAACTTAGCATGCTCCGCCGCGGTCGCCGCGATTCCCGGGATGCACAAGCGGGGGTCGTTGCTCCAAGTGGGGGTCGTGGAGGACACGCACGCGAAGTCGATCATGTAATCGCACGCCGCCCCCCCCCACCCCGCCAGCGTCAGGTCCGACGGCCGCGAGCGGTCCGCTGGGCGCAGCCCACTCGTCTCAAGGGTCAAGTCGCCGGCTCCCGAACGGTCCCGGTCAAGCACCGCCCCCGCATCAATTGCCACAGATGCCCACAGATTCTTCAAAGCGGTATGCATGCGGTGCTTGTAGTTCGCTACGGGGCATATGGGTAGATGATCCACGATGAAATCCGGAGCGCTCCGGTTCGAGCCATCCGTAGAGCGAAGCCATAAGGGATCAATACCACACGTGGGGCCAGGGCAAGTGACAAGCGCGGAACCTCCGCGCGGGCAAAGGCCCAGTACCCGCGTAGCGGCGGCCGAATATGCGGCATGGGGAATCTTGCGGGCGGACTCGTGATCCGATTGGAAAAGCGATAGGGAGCCCGGCCCGCACGCGCTGTACAAGCGCACGGTATCAAGTCGCGAGGCCGTTGCACCAGTACGTTGCACCAGTACGGAAGCTGAGATCGAGGGCCACGAAGTCACGCAAGCGAATCGCACGGCTGAGGTGGCGTTGGACAACCATAGTCGTGGGTTGATCATCGGAGGTCGCACCCGAACCCGTACCCGAGGGCGGAGCAGTAGAACCTGGCAGCGATTCTGGGAGGGAAACAGTCGCTGCTGACGGAGGGTGTGCCACTAATTCGCCAGGCGACGGTATCTTCAGAGCTACAAAAGCGCATGTAGTAACGGTATTGGCAGTACTCGTACCACCGATAGGAAGCAATTGCTGGGCAGCAGAGGCGGCCTCACCAGTACCAACTCCAAGAGGAGTGGCCGTAAAAGGAGATGTGGTGACGCGCAGTCCTCCGCTAGTGCTCGTACCCGTACGGGTCGTAGTACCACCTGCTGGATCCGATGCGGCGGCGGTGGTCGTAGCATTAATCCTTACTGACCGTAAGTAACTCGAAGATCTCGTGGGCGTGCCCGTACGCCGCGCGTGCGCGCCGCACATCATCTTCTTGCGGTAACGTGGTTAGGGCCCGTACAGTCTCGTACACGCGGCGCGTCTCACGCGCCCATGGCAAAGCACTCGTAGCCACAGACGACACCTCGGCGCGGACCGCCTCGTATAAGGCGGGGCCAAGGGCGGGCCCGTACTCCCGTACCACCTTTGGCAGGACAACCGATTGCGCGGAATAAAACGCCGCAGGGGCCTCGGACTGCAGCAAGGCCAGATTCAGACCGCCAAAATCCGCGGGCATACTCATCTGAACGATTGCAGCCTCCGCCATGCGCGGTGTAGACTGATCGCAAGCGTCCAGGCCAAGCAGCGAAAACGCAGCCGAAATGTTGGCGGCGTCCACGGCCGCCAAGCAGGGGTCCAGCTCCGACGGCGGCATCATGCGGCTGAGGAAGCCAGTCTGCCGCACCGCGCATACGACCAGCAACCGCATGGCCCCATGGTGGCAGCCGTATCCCGACGTGCCAAAGGAGGCGATGCGCTCCAACAGTGTGGCGTGGGCCTCCCGGCGCCGCCCCAACGCGCCGGTCATCCACTCGGGGTAATGGCTAATAGGAGCACCCAGGTACACGGCGCCATCCTGGACAGGAACATCGGCCGGGGTCCGAAATCCTCCCGGGGCCAACTTCTCCCGTACTGTCCGCAATTCGGACTCGCTGTCGCCGGGGTGTGTTTCTATCGTTCGTGCGTATACTAATACTATACCGTCGGCCATCGGTGCGCGCTACACCTCGCCCTCGTCCGCAACTGCCGAATGTCGGCGTGCTGCTACCTTTGCTGGCCACGGTCATATTTCTGGCTAGATACCCCCGCATGCCTCGAGGCAAGCCGCACGGCAGATCCGTTGTTGTGCCGTGGCCACCACATTCCGACACACACGTCTCTCAGCGGCGTCGGCCGCTTATTATTCTCCGTCGCTCGTGAGCATATAACAGCCACCGTTGCGATGCGCCGCGCTCCCGTCCGCCGGCCAGCGCGCTGCCGTCTTTGCTGGCCACGGTCATATTTCTGGCTAGATACCCCCGCATGTCTCGAGGCAAGCCACTTGAGTCGTCGATGTGCCCCGGTAGTCACCGCAGGCGGACACCCACGACTCTCCGCGGCGGCGACCGTGCTTAATCCGACGCCAAAACTTAGCTTCTCGCGGCCAAAAAGTACAGCAGCGGGCGCCCTGACATGTCGACAAAGCAATAAGGCACTGTTTCAAAGTGGCTGGTAGACTTTGCCCAGTCGAGAGCCTCGGTGGTGATCTCCGTCGGCAGTGCTCCCTGGCAGTGAGAAGCGAGCGTTGGGCAGTCTCAATAAGGTCAACTGGCGCTCGGTCGGACGCCGCAGTCGCCACCATCTCGACGATTCCAGGTGTCCGTGCCCAAGTCGACATATCAGCTAACTGGTTTGGTCATTGTTTGATTGATGGTAAGGCGCACGTCGCGCCACTCCACGACGACCACCTACGGCTCGTCAATTCATCCTGGGGTGAAACTGGCAGACGAGGCTGATTAATAAGCTTCGAAGGCACAGCTATTAGACTGGCTTGATGCTCTGATTGCTGCCAAGAAAGAATCCTCACAGCCGTGTCCCGGAACAAATTTTACCGATTTTTCCTGCAATATTTGTATGCGGTATGTCATTACGTGCGCACATTGTGATGAGTTACGAGCCGCCATGACATGCAGCCAAGATGAATGCACGATTGGGAGCCTAGCACTTGATGGTAGGGAGTGGACTCCCGGATGGATGAAATGCATGCTCACCTCCACTTGTAAATGGAATGGCTGCAATGGAGTCGCGTACAACGAGTACAAGCAAGTCATTGAACTATGCGAACAACCTGGCAGAAGCTGCAGTATGGTTTCAAGAGTCCTCCACGGACTTGTGCATGGGACTCTGCGACGCTGGCCGTATACCGTGGTACAAATGTACAATATACGGCGGGCATGTAGGGGACGACTGTCCTTGCCCATCGCGCACGGGTGTGCGAAGACATACGTCACCGTGGGCTCCGACCTTGCGGAAGTCGCACCGTGCGCGATAGTTATTGTAGACACTGATAGTCGCTAATTCACTACTTCGTCGCTGATATATGCCTTGCGTCGTCATCACGACTAGCGAGGGTACCAATAAAGTGGCACCGGCACGAGCAGCGATAGCGATGGAGCTCGCTCACTCGAGTGGGAGATAATGCGCAACCAGGTGCTGAGTAGGGGCTCGCGCGCGCCATCCCGCGCCTGTAGAGGGCAAGTGTAAAAACCGGCTTCTGCGTGCAGCCGGGAACATTATAACCTCGAGATCTAATGATCCTTTCAGCGCCCCATGCTCAGGCTATGCCACGAACTTATTAATATGATCATTTGCTCTATTTTTGTAGTGGGTTTTAACGATGTGGCGACTGTGCTGGTAGTTATTGCTATGTGCCATTGCAGCCATTGCGAGCGCGAGAGAACCCGTGCTGGTATGGAGGAACTCGTGATATGTGCTACTGCGCTGGGGTCAATGCAACATGTGTTATAAAATGGTGTGTGCGCTGGACCGCAGCTACATTGTGCTGATGGCACTACGAGTAGCAGTGATGCACATAGGTGCGCAAGACATGGCTGTCACCGAACAACACGCCCCGACGCCCGCCATATTTTGACATGGACACCGGTGGTAGCGTCGGCTGCTTTTCTTCCATGGTTGCCGAGAGAAATGCAATTATAAAACCCCTCCTGCCCGACCGCATGCTGCTACTCGGCACGTGCTTTACGGTAAGTGATCAGCTAGCAGCCTGGCAGGCTGGGTGCGTGTGCCATGCATGATTACTCGGCTGCCCGACGACCGGCAGAAGGCGCGGACAATTGCAAAAAATATAGCAGCAGCAATAATCGCGAGAAACACCCTCCCGACTCGACTAGGCATGATGCGAATGAATAGTTACTTCGTGTTTGTGAACGCCTGGTGGGAGAATGCATGTGTCACTGTACTCTTGGAATTGGCATGCGCAAGAAGACGCAAGTGCTATAACTGCAGGAAGTTACCCCCTTTTTCTGAGATTCCAACAAAGCCTCAGCTCATAGGGGCTGGGGGCATTTGATGGAAGGGCAACCAGGCTGCGTACGTATGGCCGCACGTGCTCGCAGGTGCGATGGGCGAAAACCTCTTGGGTGGCACCAGTCCGTGGCGAGCTGGCCACCGTGCTCGCTTGTCTTACTGGGTCGCGGTGGGCGACATGTCCCACACCATGTGCACACCTGCACACGGGTTTCGGGGCTATCGTCACGAGGGGGCGAGCCCATGCCCAGCCCACCATGTGGTGCGGTGGGTGGTACATGTATTACATAATCATGCGCCTGTCAGACTACCGAAAAACCGCTGTAGATATGTCACATGTGCTGCTAGAATGTGTACAGGTCTCATGACGACCGCTCTTGATGGCGTGCTCGTCTGGTACCTTGCAAAGTTCATGGGGAATGTGGTACTAGTATCCTCGGCGTGTCGCAGAGTATACTGAATATATCTTCATTGGTGCCGGTGTAGAACCGCCCACACCACATCGCGCCAGACACACCTCACGCAGAAGACGCTGGCAGGGTCCTGCAATATCATTTACACTGGCCGCATCCTCATCCAGCCATAACCGCGTAGGAAGGCAGGTGGGAGTGAGGGCAGCATGCAATAGCAAACATGCGGCCAGCCGGCCTATCGTCCTAGAACCCCCCCCCACCCCCCCGCCCCCAACCCCAAGGGGCGAAAGTTCAATCTAGCTTTCGTCTGTGTCGTGGGAGACTTGGAGAGAGTCCCTCACTCCCTCCAGGCTGCTTCATCATGCCGGGTTGCCGGGCCTGCACCTGGCCGCTGGCTACCCCCGTGTCGGGAGCTCAGCGGGCGACGCCGTTCATCGAGGTGAGCTTCTCCTCCAGGATGGCCACGCGCTCCATCAGCTCCTTCTCGCGCGGCGAGGAGCCGCCGACCTCGGCAACCCTCGAGGGGTCCAGGCCCACTGCCGCCATCGCTCCCCGCATCGCCTGGTCCAGGTCTGCCGGTAGCGAAGCACGGCCACAGAGGGGGCTCATCAAGCGCGGGCTCATAGCTTACAAGGGGCTCGGTGTGGGGCATTGTACTACTACTGCGGGTTAGTATGAGTACGATGTGTACCTGCGAATAGTAGTATATGTGACAACTTGTAACAAACTGTATTATGAGAAACACGTAATCCGAATGTCTTACACCGCCAGTGCACACCATCTTTTGTCTTTGTGTCCCCAGGGCGGAGACTGTCTCAGAGGGGCAGCGCCACGGCTTGCCATAGATATACCAACAGGACGTTACCATGTACCACTCAAAAAATTCAAATAATCATTCAGTTGTGTTGGGTGGTGGAAGACGTTGAGAGCAAGGATGGCGGGGAGAAAGGGGGAGGGGGGGGGGGGGGGGGGGGGGCACCAGCCAGCAGGTCGTCCGCGCTCTCAATGCCGCACGAGATGCGGACGAGGTCGTCCGGGAGTCCGCGAGCCGCGCGCACCTCGGCCGGGATGGAGGCGTGGCTCATAAAGCACGGCAGGCTGATTTGGCTCACCACGTTGCCAAAGGAGACGGTGACCTGACGATACGGTGGTGGTGTGTGTGTGTGAGTGTGTGTTAGGGGGGGGGGGGGGGGGGCATGAGGTCAGTGCGGTGATGTGGCACGGCGGAGCGGAGCGGCGAGGCGGAGCAGGGCGGCGTGGCGCGGCCGCCCGCACCTTGAACAGGTTGGTGTCCTCCACGATGCGCTTGCTGACTTCGATGTTGCCGGTGGTGAAGCTGAGCAGCGAGCCGCCGTTGAGCGCCTGCTTCATGTGGATGGCGTGCCCCTTGGGGTCGCTGGTGCCGCTGCCGGGGTAGTTGACGCGCGTCACCAGCGGGTGCGCCTCCAGGTACTTCACCAGCTTCTCGCAGTTGGCCACCTGGGATCCAGCACAAACAGCAATCAGCCACGTCACTCTTGCGTTGGCTCATCACCCCTATGGGTTCGCGACGACATTCGCAGCCATGGCAGAGCACTTGACGCAGCACCTTTCTACCTGCACATTGTATCTATTCAAATCAACAGATCCACATTTACGAGCACAACATCAACAAGACTACAGTTGTTTCTTACTATCAGGGGTCAGGAGAGCTATTTACTCATAAGAGATCCAAATCATTGGGTGATGGGCCGCTGTTTTACGACCGGGGTGCTGTTTCACTTCACGGCACGGCAGAGCAGAAAAGAAATTTGGGGCCCGGGGGGGGGGGGGGGGGGAGGGGCGGGGGGCTTTGCCTGCTTCTCCATGCGCAGCGCCATCGTCTTGAGGCCGCGCAGGCAGAGCCAAGAGTCAAACGGCGCGAGGCCCGCCCCCTCCGCATTCTGGTAGAAGTACAGCTTGTCCGCCAGCTCCTTGCCCTATGCAGCAGCCAGCAGAAAGGGGCAGCCAGTGAGCAGATTGCAAGCGACAGCGGCGCGAGCATCGCCGGCAGCACCACTGGACGGGCATGGATGAACACAGTGCGGCAGGGAGTCGGGGTGGCTTGCAAGAGCTGCCGACCTTCACAGTCAGGATGCCGGCAGTGACGTCAGAGTGGCCGCCGATGAACTTGGTGGCGGAGGTCATGCAGATGTCGGCGCCCAGCTCCAGCGGGCGCTGGTACAGCGGCGCCATGATGCTGTTGTCCACGCACACGACGGCGCCCGCGGCGTGCGCCACCCGGCAGATGGCTTGCAAGTCGCACACCTACGCAGGGCACATAAGCTGATGTCATTCTAACAAACCAGATGGGCCAGAAAGCGCAGCCTCAGGAGCCTTCTTCTGAAACACCCTCCTTAATGCGTCTGCTACTATGTAGTTGATAATTCGTTCATTCAAATGAGTAATGACACCTGTGCTGCTACTCGCACACCTATTAAACGGGTCAAGTAGGGCTATACAGGATCTAAAGGCAATGCACACAGAGGGCTTGGAGGCTCTGTATGACGCCTCCGGCAATGGCCGATAACGCCCACTCCAACAGCCCCCCCCCCCCCCCCCCCCCGGGGACACACCTGCATGCGCGGGTTGGTGGGCGACTCCAGCATGACGAGCTTCGTCTTGCCCGGGATGATGGCCTTTGTGACCGCATCCATGCTGGTGGTGTCCACGTTGCTGACCTCCACGCCTGCCCGGGGCCGTCGCCGCGCCACCGCGTCAGGGGGACAGCAGCACAGCATGCACAGGCTGCAACCACGTCACTGGAAGGCGGATAATGGTGGGGAAGGGGGGGGAGAGGGGGGGGGGGGGGGGGGCACCTTGCAGCGGGACGCTGCGCGACAGCAGGCGGCTGGTGCCGCCGTAGAGGTCGTCGCCGGCGACAATGTGGTCGCCCTGCCCGCACAGGCGGCATACCGCCGCGAGCGCCGCCATGCCGGATGTGAACGCCAGGCCGCGGTCGCCATCCTGACCAGTCAACAAAAACGAGCCGGTCCACGGCAACCAGACACTCAGAGTCGTAATCTTCGGCCATGCCCGGGTATTCTTTTATGTGGGCAAGTGGAGGCTCAACCAGCTCGTCACAAATACGATATCCGTGCCACACAATAACATGGGGCAAGGATGCGCATACATGTATACGTGTATATATTCACACACCCGTCATGATATACCACGCGTTGGATCGCTTACTAACAAATCCACCAATGACAGCAAATCCAGGTCTGCAGGTGTCGACGGGGTGATAAAGCACACTGCGAATGAGGGTCTGCCTTGCCTGATCGAGATCAAATTTAGATAAAACTATAGCGAGTGTTCTTGTAGGTAGCATGCAGGCCCAATGTGAGTCTTACAAGAAGGGTTCTGATGCGCGAGTCGCCACCTGAAGATTAATATGCAGTAGGAAATCCTCCGTAACTGCCAACTGCAATCAACTACCCGTATACGGACCAGACAGCAGCATCTACTATAAAATACACATCGGAAACGGGCACATTGGCAGTGGCATGCTTCAGTAACGCTGGCAGGTGTATGTGAGTGTGTTCTTGCTGTGTGTTGGGGGGGGGGGGGGGGGGGGGGGTTGCACCTCCAGCATAGCCATCGTCTCCTCCAGCATGGTGCGCGTGGGGTTGCCGGAGCGCGTGTAGTCGTACTCGCCGTTGGTGGTGGAGCTGGGCTGCTTGAAGGTGGCGGTCTGGTACAGCGGCGGCGCGCTCGCTCCGTACGGATCCTCCACGCTGGTCGTGATGTGCAGCTGTGCGGGCGAGGGGGCGCATGCAGGTGGGAGGGGTCAGCTGTGCGCATGTAGCGCCGCCCCCCCGCCTGCGATCCCACAGGGGGTGGTACGCCTTGCAGCAGCACAGGTGATGCACGTTGCAGGAGACGCACCCAAGTATAGTCCCATCTCACATTAGGGTCGGAGCAACTGTAACGATGACTACACATACTATACTCGCAGCAGATGTGACAGCCCAATTCGACATCCATCTGCGTTTCGTGACTTTTATTTACGTGATGTCAAAATAAAAGCATAACTATGAAGAATTAATCCTGCTATTTATGATATAACAACAGTGGGGACAGACAGAGGCATTGAGAACAGAGCGTGCATTTATCAACAGATTTCAACCAAGACGGAAGGGGCGGGTCGGGGGGGGGGGGGGGGGGGCGCACCAGGCGGGTGCTGAGGTCCAGCTTGCCAGTCGGCTTGCTCCCTGCCTGCCCCAGCTTGGCGGCCATCGCACGCAGGTCGCGCAGCAGGTTGGGCTCCACTGCGATCATGCCAGTCTCCAGGCAGGTCTGCATCGCCTGCGGGGGTTGTGGGGCAGCGGGGTGTGGCGCTCAGAGCAAGGCGCGCCCACCAGGTTCTGAGTACACCGGCTTGCTGCTGCATTAAGAACACCACGCGGTGGCTTGCTTGGGGTGGGGCTACAAGAGGGAAACAGGGGCCATATCAGGAGGCGAGCCGGTGGACACATACACAGAGGCGGGAGATGTCATGTCAAAGATCAGAGAGAGCAAATGGCAGGTTGCTGATAAGGCCCTTGCTTAACTATTACAACAAAGTGTTTGCATTTACTTGCTAAAGGTGGGGGGGGAAGGGTGAGGGCTCCCCAGGGGGTGGCACCACCCACCTTGTCGCCGCGCTCGCCAGGCAGGCTGACCTCGTCCACGCCAGGCACCGTCTCGGCTGCCTTCACCTTCTGCAGCACCGTCTGGACACGATCCTGCATCGCCCCAGCAGGCCATGCCATGCCCCCAGTCAGCAGTCCGCAGTCTTGCAGTAGCCTCGCATCCCGATTCGCCCCCGGGGGCAAAGCTTGCCCCCCCCCCCCCCCCCCCCCTTCTCACCCCCACAACAGGCGCCCCACCTGCCCCCGCACCGGCACGCGCACCCACCTGGAAGGCCGCCACGTCGCCCAGCAGCGCAGGGTCCACCGCCACCAGCAGGTTCCCCCAGCTCTTCTCCTGGATCTTGTCCTTCACGGCCGCGCCCACCGCCGCGCCCGCCAGCAGCTCCACCATCAGTGCGAGCGCGCTGCCCTTGTGGGACCTGGAGCACGGCGGACGTTCAGGGGGGTCAGGGGCTGACACGGAGAAAGCCAGCACCAGCTGCCGGCGAGGCCAAGGCACGCTCTGGACAGGCGGCATCGACATGGCCGACACTCATCTGGCCGACACGACACCCGCTACGCGAGACACTGAGACCTAAGGCAAGGCTGGTGCGAGATCGCTGAGCTTCCATGGCTGTGCTTCCATGCCCCACCTGCTAGCCAGATTCCACAGCAGCGCGGTGCCTGTCCCAGGTGGTCAAAACACCATGCACATACTGTGGGAACAGCGCAGATGCCCGTGCGCGTGCCAGAACAACTTACAAGAGTATGTAGTGGCCTCCAGAGCTTAAAACTTCATACAACGGTGTTTGGGAACAGTGTACCGGCACCTGCACCCCCTCGCCCCCTCGAACGGGGGTGTTGGGGGTGTGTGGGGGGGAGGGCGGGGGGGCAATAAGCGGCGCCGCACCTGTCAAACACGCGGATGGCGCCGCCTGCGCTGGGTAGCGCCTCGGCGGGGTCATCGGTGGGCAGACCCTGCATGCGTGCGCAGCAGTGTGGCCAGCACTCGTCAGTGTGGCCCAAGTAGGTACTCGGGGAGGTGCCTGGAAGAGAGGAAGAGGGGGGGGGGGGGGGGGGGGGGGTTGAAGAAGGGCTGGGGGGGGGGGGGGACCTGGCTGTTGTAGGCCACGTTGTCCGGGATCTTGACGCCAGCGGTCTTGGCCTCCAGCAGGCCGAAGAGGGTGTATGCGCTGGTGGCGAGGTCGATGACCAGCGGCGGCTGCCCGGGCCGAGGGATGGCGCAGGCGATGGGGTTGGTGCCAAACACTGGCTGCTTGGCCCCAAAGGGCGCCACGAACTCGGGGGATGTCGCCATGGCGAAGGCGAGCAGTCCCTCCTCTGCCACCTTGTTCACATAGTAGCTGCAGAAGGGGGTGGCGGGGGGGATTAGGGAACCTATGTTAAACACATATGTTTTCTGACATAAGGTAATGTAGGGCAGATTGAGTGATAGTAGATAGGGCAGGCTGACGGCTCACCCAAGGGCGCCTGTGCTGGTGCTGGTGTGATTGGTGCCGACGATGCTGAAGCCGCCCGCCTTGCACTTGTCCACCGCCATCTGCGTGGCGCGGTTCAGCGCCAGCATGCCGGAGGAGTTGTTGCCGTTGAGCACCGCGCTCAGCGGCGTCTCGTGCTCCACGAAGATGGGCCGCTCATTGGGCAGCTTGTCGACGCCGCCGCTGGTGATCTTGATCACGCCCTGGTTGTTGCCGCGCAGCTGCGCGTACATCAACACCTGCGAGTCGGGGCCCGCGGGGACGGGAGGGCGGGGGCTCAGCGACGCGCAGAGGTCCGCCAGCGCACCGCAGAATAAAGCCACCCACCGAGAGTGTATGTGAAGGCGCGGCCCAAAGCAATGCGGGAGCGACAGCAGGGGCGGTCGGCGAGCCCCCCTCCCCCCCCCCCTCCCCCCTCCCCTCTATAACCGACGCGATGAGCCGGAAGTGGCAACAGTGGTCGGGCTCGACCCTCGACGGCCCCTGCGGTCGGAATGCCTAGCTCAAAGCTGCAAAAACCCCGCACACTGCCAGCCTGACAAAGCCCTACAGGCAAAACATGCCGCAGGGCAATCCCATGCAATCTAGCTCACACAGCGCGAGAACAGCAGGCGAGCATTTCTCCGGCTTTCCTCCGGCGGCAGCGGTCGGACTAACCAAAATTGCCTATCTGGCAACTACCCTGCGCCGCAGCATGCGCCAGCTGATTGACGGGCGGGCACGCCCGGCCGGCCCGGCCTGGCCTGGGAAGGACTCACGTCCGCCTTAATCTTGCGCTCCTCCTCGTCGTAGCCAAGTGTGGCCAGCGCGTCCTCGCACAGGCTGCGCAGCTCGGCGACAGCGATTGTCTCCGCCGAGGGTGGCGCGGCGGCGCCGTTTCCGTTGCAGTTGCTGCTTGCGACCGGCCTGAGGCCGCTCCTGGCGGCCCGCCGGGGCGGCATGCTGGCCAACGGCCGCGGCGCGGGCGCCGGTGAGCGGGGACCCTGGGGGGACGCCACGGCGTTGGGGCGGATAGCGGCGCGGGCGGAGCGGTGCTGAGCGGGGGAGGCGGGCGAGGGCGCTACAGCGGCGACCGCGGGGGAGCAAGCAGGTGCGGTGCGCATGGCGCTAGCTGGCCCTGGTACGCGTTGGCGCGAGGGAAAGGCCGGCCTGGGTGCGGAAACGCGCGCCTGAGTTGTGCTGTCTGGAAGGGGTACTCGGGCGGAAGCTAGCCGGCGCCACGAACGGATGTAATCGACAGTCATATGCTGCTGTTAGCGGCCAGTCGCCCTGCTCTCCATCAGGCAGGCGGCGAGCCAGCGCCGATGATGAGCGGCACCAGCAGCGGACGGCAGGCCGCCCGCCTCACAGACTGCTGCGGCTGCTGGATGAAATCCATCCCAACCCGCAGCAAAATTGCAAATCACGCGGGCGGGGGCCTAGTGTAATCCTCATCAGTATCCCGCAGTCGTGCTACAAAAGGTTTACATAATACCCGCAGCCATGCTACTTCTACAAATGATGATATTAACTTCGTCGCAACCGCATGTACATGTACTGCTGTACAAGTACGGGTACTGATACCGCTAGCAAAGGTATTATTTATACCGCCCGACTGCCCGAGCTGTTGTCGCTATAGCTGAGTCGATATATGTTCAGGTATGAAGATTACCCGTAGTCGCGCGCGACCGAGGATGATCGGGTGATCGCGATCATATTTATTGATGATTGAGCGACTACGAGGAGAGCAATACAAGAGTACTAGGGTACTAGTACTAGGGTACCGACTACACATTGGCGAATGCAGTTCTACAGCGACTTATATAGCGAGTATAGCGACTAATTAATAAGGATTATAAGGATCCTTATTTAGTCCCCGCCAGCAATAACGACAAGGCAGATTTCCTTCTGGATTTCCTTCTTGATTCCCACATGCTGTAATCTATGAAAAATGCAACAACCGTTTTTTATTCGGTTTTGTTAAGGCGCGAAAACCACCGCATAGTTCTTCATTTCAGCGCATTTTTTTCATTTCGACAGCAGTTCGCGTCGTCGTCGTCCAGCAGTAACGTTAGGGTTTACCAACAGTGTAGTCGCTACCTACACTGTTACGCATAAGTACAAGTTACTACTGGCGGTAGCACATACTAACGTACTACTTGAGTAACAAGCCAGTACGAACGCAAGCAGGGTCCCGATGGGGTTTTCATGTCTCAATCTCCGCTGGCCGGCTGCCGGGACCTGTCGACGTACCGGTAGGGCGCCGTCGTCACGGGCAGCAGGAGTTCAGCATCAGCATCGGAGTTCAGCCAGCACCTAATGCTTGACTCGCCGCTGCGTTTGACCGCCGGAGCATCCGCTCTGGACGTCCGCGGCATTCTCCGCTGGACGCTTCTCAAACACTTCACCGGCGTAACGACACTGCTTGCAACTTTACGCACCGCCAGCGGCCTTCTAGCAGTACTGCCACCAAGCAACCGCCAGGACCGCCGGTCGCTGGTATTACCGAAGCACCGAGCGCCAGTCTGCCCGCCCCTACGGCGCCAGGCGCGGCGCGGCGATATGGCGGCAGCGTCTCGACGGGCGGCGGGCGCGCTCGCAATGGCCACTGTGCTGCTGTATGCGACATGGCTGGAGGCCGTGGAGTCCGCGCCCTCGGGATATGGAAGGTGCGGTGGACAACTCGCTCCTCGCATCTAACGTGGCGGCAGTCTATCGACCGCACAGCTTGCTTCGAGTCGTGTGAGCGTGTCACCCCCTGCCCCCCCCCCCTCCCCCAGGAATAGTAGGACCGATGAATATTCAGGCGCGTGACCAACAGTCTATGCACCTGTTTGGAGTATATCCCTGAATAGAAGCAGGAAGCTCTGCAGGTGTCTCTATGCACGACAGGCTGCACTGCACAAGGCGATGGCCAGAGCAGCGGCCCTGGGGTCACACAAGTCGGCACCTACGGTGCGCACATATTGACTGACCGCAGGGCCGGGGCTTCGCGGCACAGGGCACTGCAGCAGAGCGCGCCGGAGGAGGGCGCACCGCGGCCGCCGCTGCCCCAGCAGAAGCTGATCAAGACCAAGTCGCGCTGCGATGAGGAGCGCTCCGGGCAGATGATCGGCCCGGGCTGCCGCCCGGTGTGCGAGGAGACCTGCCGCGACTACCACAAGGGCTGCCGGTGCAAGCGCACCGGCAGCAAGTGCTTCCGCCACTTCTGCGCGGACGACCCCAAGGCCAAGGAGCTGCACACGCGCTTCTGCATTTGCAAGTGCAACGGCTGCCGAAGCTGGCCCCCGGCACCGGCAGCGGCCCCGCAAGAAATGTGATGGTCAGGCCAAGAAAGGTTTCAGCACATGGTGGCTGCAGCATCTGTTCTGCTCAGGTGCCTGGCGTGTCTTTCCCCTTGAAGAATGATTTCAAAAAAAAATTGAGACCACATGGCAGTTCGTGAACCGCGTAAAGCTCCATGAATGGCTACTCTCTCTCTCGCTCTCTCTCCCTCTATTCCCCCCCGCCCCCCCCCCCCCCCCCCCTTCCCTCTCTCTCTCTTGAGATCACGCTTCGAGCGCCCGACGTGCCAGCAGCCTGGCCAAGGCTTCTCGTGGGCAGGTGGGGCAACATGCGTGCTGATCTACTCATGCCATCTTGCCCTCCAGCTTCGCCAGCCGCGTGTCCATGGCGCCCACGCGGTCCAGCACAGCCTGCAGCACTGCGCCGCGCATGAGCAGCATAGCCGCAGCCTCAGTGGCGCGGCGCGCAAGCAGCAGAGCGGGGGGGAGGGGGGGGGGCAGAAGGGGCGCGCACTGCTGCAAAGCTGCTGGTGCGCTGCCTCGGGCGTTGGAGCAGCGCTTGGAGCGGCGTTTGCATGCGCACCGTTCCTGATGGAGGCGGCGGCGGCGCTGGCTGCGGTCTCCTCCAGGCGGCGCTGCACTGCCAAGGCGCGGTCGGCCACATCCTGGAAGTACTGGTTGGGGCCGCTGAGCCTGCGGATTGCGGCAGCCGCAGGGGCATCGGCCGCGCCATGAGAAAAGGGACGCAACTTCCAAAAGCTAGAAGCACCGGGGCAGGGTTTAGGGGCCGCAGGGAGAGAGAAGGGGGGGGGAGGGGGAGGGGGGCTTACTGCTCCTGCTGTGGGAAGAATGTGGTGGCTCGCCTGTGCGTCATGCGAGCGGCCTCCAGCTGCAGCGCCGTCAGCAGGCCAGGGTAGGACACAGCTGCATTTTGCACTTCGTCAATCTTGAGCTCCCACCTTGCGGAGAAGGGTTGGATGCCAGTGGGGGGGGGGGGGGGGGGGGGGGGGGGCGGGGGTTCAAGACAGCGGTGGCTGCTCCAGCATACGAGCATACAGGTGTCAGCGACGAGACGCTACATTCCACACTCATCAGGTGTGGCTGGCAGCGCTCACAGCTGGCAGGGGGCAGCCGCACGCATGCCCGCGAGGAGGCAGCTGAAGACGGGGTCGCAGTCGCGCGGCAGGCTGGCAACTGCCAGCACCGCGGGCGTCTCATGAACGAAGAGCCCGTCCACCTCCGGGTGCCGGACCATCATCTGGCCCTGAGTCATGATCCACAGCCTGTCGGCCGCGTCCCCGCTGAAGCACAGGTTCTCCCCGATGCCGATGCCCACGGGCTTCATGCTGGAGGCGAGGAGCTCCTGCTGGGCGCTGGACAGAGTGTTGAAGGGAGGCATCTTGGCCAGAATAGGCTTCAAGGCATCGCAGGCCGCCACCGCCTGCAGCTGGCCTGGCAGCTCGGAGAATAGATCCGGGCCCACGTCGCTGTTTCCTGTCGCCCACACTTGCTGGTAGTACCTGAATGCCACGTGCCACAAGGGCGGGGCAGGTGATCCCTTTGGGTATGGAGGAGAGACCTTTGAGGCGCCAGACAAATGTTCGCAAAGGGCATGTGCCATACGCCATGTGGTCGATGACAGCTAGCAGGGGGCCTAGCTAGCAGTCGCCAATGGTATCAGGTACAGCTGGCGAGCACGCATGCACACCTGCGAATCTGGGCTCTGGTGTCAGCCGACAGCTGCTGCTGCTCCGCCCAGGCGTCCAGCATAGGGAGCTTGTTGTTGAGCTCCGCCTCCCTGTCCTCCCCGCCCTGACGGATGCACCATAATACGGTCAGTCCCTGGGACGGGACCTATGAAGAGCTGCAGCCCACCGCTGTTTAAATCGCCTTATACTCGGCAGGTCTGGGCATGTGCGCATACATCACGCAGTGCATTGCACTTTACCAATCATTCTCTCACCGCAAAGACGTCCTGAATGGAGCCGAGGAGGATGACGAAGATCAGGATTCCGCCCAGCATGACCGCCATGGCGGCGAACATTTCTCCAGAGTTGGTGGCGCTGATGTCACCATAGCCGACGGTCGTCATCTGCGCATACACAAATGCAAGCAGGGGTGAGCCGTCCGGCTGGTTCTGAGGCTGACACAGCGTGGGGATGGCGCCTGCCCCCTCACCGTGGTGACACTCCAGTATAGGCTAGTGACATAGCACCAGCCAAAAGTCAATGTCGACGCCTCGGCGCATTCCGGCGGCACCTCCATCTCTGGCTTCCAGCTCAGCTTCACCATGTCGCAGCCGGGCAGCCCGTCGCCAGTCCACACAACAATCCAGTTCATCGTGTTGCTCAAGTTGTACCAGTAGCCGACAGTGAACCTGCCGGGACCAGGGCAGGTCAGGGCATGCATGGCGCAGGCCAGCTGGTTGATGTGAAGTGCGCCATGACATTTCAGGCACATGCGCACGACGGGAAACGGGTCGGGCTCCGCATCCTACCAGAGGCAGGCAATCATGTTGATGAGGAAGACCAGCATGTAGCCGATGACAAGAGCGTACACGCCGGCGGCGCCAAGCCTTCTTTGCATGGCGCGGCTTGGCCCCTCGCCCCGAGCCACAGTTTTCAGGAGGTGCTGCGCCATCCGGGCAATGGCGACGGTCAGTCAGCACGCCAGTCATCCACGCAACATAAAAGCGCATGCGAAACGATGCCTTCCCGCGGGCGTGCCGTCCATTGCCTCGGTACCTTGGAGCGCTTGATAGCGTACGTCAAGCGCGCCATCCTCAGGATTTGCATCGTGTTTAATATCTTGGCTATGCCGAGGCTTGAGTCCGTCTGCATGAGCACAAAGTTGGCCACCTGCAGGCCAGAACATCCGTGTCACGTAGCTGCCCATCCACGACTGGCTGTGTGGCCCCATCCCATTGCGTCAGGACGGCCTTACCATGCAGCCGTAGGCAAAGGTGGAGATGGTGTCCACGTAAAACGTGCCATGCAACTTGTAGAACTTGGAGACGCTGGCGTTGTCCCTCACCACGATGCGGAGCAAGTTGCGCTCGGCGATGAAGGCGGTGTAGAAGCCCATGTAGATCGAGACCAGGTAGATGGGCCCTGCGGGCGAGGCAAGCCCCGCTCTCAGTCATAGGTGCGGCAGCGCCCTGCCGCCCGGGTGGTGGCGGAAAGACAGAAAGGCAGCGATATCCAGCAGCTCACTTGCTCAGTTCATACCTGTCAGCAGGTTGAGCCAGCCTAGGAAATCATTCCTGCCGTTGATGACAAAAGCCACAGAGGGGGATCAGGAAGGCGGTGTAGGTGAGGTCCCACCACAGGATGAAGGTGCCCCAGTTGTGGACAAACTTTGTGTACGGATCAAACACCGGCCAGCCGCAGAGTGAGCGGTCGGAGGCCCTGCAGTTGCAGCGGTGCGCGGTCTCAGCAGTACGTAACTCAGAAGGCCACATCGGCGACGGTCGATCCCACCCAGAGTCCGTTCAGTCAGCAAGCACGGGGCAGCAAAGAATCCGCTGTACGCGTAGTGAATGTAGCCGACACCTGCGCATGAATAGACGGTGTGTGCTTCTGGCTGCCTGACCTGACTTTTGACAGATATATCTGAATCCTTACGTATTTATTCGAAGTAGTGTAAGATACTCTTAAAAATCACGACGTCGTGTGGGTCTCACCTTCTCCCTGGCACGGCCAACGTGGCAGAGTACGCTGACCCCACTTCGCGGTGCAGCTTCTCAACGGTCTGTTCATCCACCAAGCTGTCCCACTCCGCCGCGCTGGTCTCCCACACATATCCAGAGAGCACTAGGCGCGCCCCCATAGGCATAAGTGGTTAGCCACTCACGCTTCCGAGGGTTGAGTCAGGTCTCGACCCGGAGGCGGGCCGTCGGCTCACCTGTCCCCGGAACGACACCCTTGATCTCGAAGCTGCCAACCGCGGCCTTCTTGGCTTTGCCAGGATCCGTGGCGAGGGGCACGACGGCGCCTGTGTCAGAGGAATCCATCGTCACGGCGTCCGGTTGGTCCTCGACCTTAACTTCCTATAACCTTTCCCTTCCGGCCGGCGGACGTCCTTACCAGCGGATCGGTCTCATTAGAGCGATGAGCGGTCACAGCGGCACGGACAGAGCAAAGAGCTATCGCCCAGCACGCTCACGGCTCCAAACGGCTGTCTGACAACATTCGCTTCGCTGCGCCCTACCTGCACTGGACATATCTCGCACCTGATCCAGACGACGTGTCGGCACTCTGGCAACATCGTCGACATCATCGCTGTGTCGGGCGTGCGGACTGCCAGGACATCGGCACAGGGGCTGACGCGCCTCGTAGTACGCGGGTTTATTGCTGTGCCTACCTCGCCTCGCGCGCAGATACGTGAACTCGTTTACCTATACTGCTGCAATATACAGCGTCGGACCGGCGATGTGCGATGACGACGCGACAGCGATGACAAAACGCCGGTTCATCAGCCCGCTCCTGCACGTACGAAGAACCTCGTACGCGGGGTACCAGTACGATGAGCCGTACGAGTCGTACCAGTACGTGGGAAGTCGTCGTACCTCCCACGAGACATACACATAGCGACTGTAGTCGCTATCGATATGTATTAACCCGGAATGATATTTTTACTGTTACTTAGCGATCACCATATAGCGACATATCCTTTTTATGTATTAGTCACGTGCGCTTTCTCCACGCCCTACTCGTGCTGTATATAAAGTCATTATCGCCTCATGTTGTCGCTATCTTACATCTCATTTCACATAGCGACTATCTCATTCTACTTCAAAAACAAATTGTCGACTACTGTGAGGGAATGTGCGCTGGTGGTGGCTATTCCGCTATGGTGGTGGTCGAGTATACTCTGATTACAGGCCGACACGCGCCGTGCCTGATATATCAGGCGACGCGATGTGGCCGACAGGGCGCGGCGCAGCCCGCCACCTGACGGGCGCGCGCTACGCGCCTATTGTGCTATGATGATTAGGGCTAGTGAGGGTATAGGATATATCCTCACATTCCACCCCGCTCTGATGAATCTGAGTCATCGGATTCACTGTGGAAACCTTTGCGGGTGGCTCGCCTTGGCAGCAATGTATGCTGGCGAGGTCGAGATATGTTTGAAACGTTAAGTCAGCATAAAATGTTGCATGGGCGGTGAATACCGCATCGTTTCATAGAGCATCCAATCATCTCCGGTTGCCAGGAGATTGTGAAACCTTACTTTAAACAGCAAGGTTTTGCCCTTTGCATATATAGTCTGGGATATAGTGCCAACTTACAGTCTGCGGTGTCCGCGAGAATCTATAGTCAGGCGTTGTGTCAGTTTTCCGCCACAGAAAACGGTATGATTAATCACAATGACGCATTTCGCCTGTGTAAATTGTCTGTGTGAATATTGGCAGTTTCCATAGTGGAAGCGCAAAGATGTCGCGCCAGCAGCTGTAGTTGTATTTTGTAGGCCTGAGGACTCACCTGCTCGATGGCCTCATATGGTCCTACATATCGTTGTTTGAGTTTAGGACATCACTGTGAGATTCAGATGTGACATACAGGTGACGAAGCACTACTACTAGCGACTATTATTTATCCGTGAAGGCTGCTGCTGGTGGCGGCACGTCCATCCAGTTACGTGCGAGTACATCCGGCGTTATTGCCGGCGGGCGATAAATCCTTTTTGTCATCATTCTGGTAGTCGTACCAGCCCGGTGAAGCGTACATGGCACTGACGTACAAGGTACAAGGTTGTCCGTGTAGTACCGGGTAGTACGCGATATATTTATTACGCCGGTACCGGGTATCTAGTACCCGGTACCCGGTACCCGGGCACGATGGAGAGTGGTCCTGTGGATAACTACGACTATTAGTACATGGGAGCGCAAATCTCAGCCGTACTATTCGGCCAAAGTGGGGCCAAAGTTTTGTGTACATTATAGCTAGTACTGCTGAACGGGCCTGCCAGCCGTCCGATCAAAGGTCATCAGATGGGCGGTTTGGCTGCCATGTTTTGCCAAAGAGTGCTCACGTTACATAAATATTCGCGAGGGGGAGGGCGGGGGCAGGCAGCGGTTTGCCGAAGAATGATTGAATTACAATATTCGCGACAGCTGCCATCGGGGAATGTGGCCCGGCGGGGGGGTGGGGGGGGGGGCGGGCGTGGTCCCCCCGCCGCCCCCGCGCCCCCCCCCCCCCCCCCGCCGCTCCCGCCGGGGGAGTGAGGGGAGGGGGGTAAGGGGGCGGGGGCTACTGCTTGTTCTTGTTCTTGCGTGCCCGGGGGACCCTCCGCTTCGACGATCTCGCTGCCTCCGCCTCCGCCTCCGCCTCCGACTCCGCCTCCGACTCCGCGACCGTCAGTTTCTTCACTGGCCTCTTCCGCTTCTTGTCATCCCTCAGTGTCTTCACCACCCCGGGAGGCTGTGCCGTCGACGACGCCGCCATGAGCTTCCTTACCTTCGCGTCTGGACGCCCCCTGTGCCCATACACCCACAACAAGCCACAATCGTTTCGCCTTTAAGCGGCTGAGGATGCGGCCTCCTCGGCCACCACGAGTTGCGCCGCTGGCACTGTGGAAGCCTTGGCGTTGAGGTGGGCCTTACGGCGCTCCCGGACGAACCTGCGCGCGGCACAAGTTAGCCACGAGTGGGTGCGTGCTAATGTGGAGGATGGAGTGTTTTGTTGCGCGCCCACCTTGTCACGCGTTTCCTCATGTCTTTCTCGTCCTCCTCGATGCCGGCGGCGCGGACACGCGAGACAACAAGGCTCGCCGCCCACTTTTGCCCGGGGGGGGCGAGGTCGGCCATGGCGCTGTGAGCGGTGAAGGGGGGGGGGGGGGGGGGGGGGGGGGGGCCGAGGTGGAGAAACTAACACCCAGTCGACGACCACCTTCCGCAGCAGTCAACGACACATCGGAGGCGAGGAGCAGCGCGCCACTACTATTTATATGCACGTATTGTCAAGAGCTAGTCGGTGCGGCATTGTGTCGGTGTAATTTCGCAATGTGTATTGTTGAAGTAGCACGGCGTAATGGATACGGCGAGTGAATCCGGGATAATGTGTGCGACGAATGTGCGCGCGCATCGTTGTGCGGCGGTGTGCGGCGGTGTGCACCGATGTTAATATAGTGTGAATATTATATCGGCCGTAGACGATCAGGTCTGGCAGCACCGCCCGTGCTTGTAAATAAGCGACAATGGATCTAGTCTCCCGCTAGTCTGTGCACCGCCAGTGCACTCCGCAAGCCTCGCCTCCATCCGCGTCGGAACCGGTAGTAAGTGTTGTTGTGTGCGCACATCGTGACAACATTACACGGTGGCAATTGCAATTATTAGCGGTGGATAATGTGAAGGCGTTTTCGAAATCGACAGAGAATGAGGCGGTGCTGGCGGAGTGCATTGGCGGTGCATAGAATAGCGTGTTGCTGGGGTTTTGGCTGCATCGGACGCCGTATTCCCACCCATCCGGCACGGAATGTCCGGTTTTTACACATTTGTGTGTTAATAAAGTGTGAATATTACGCGTCTTTTACGCCGGGTGGATGGGCATCCGGCGTCCGATGCACCCCAATTATTTGCAGCACGCTACTCTACGCACCCCCAACGCACTCCGCAAGCCTCGCCTCCATCCGCGTCGGAACCGGTAGTAAGTGTTGTTGTGTGCGCACATCGTGACAACATTACACGGTGGCAATTGCAATTAGCGGTGGATAATGTGAAGGCGTTTTCGAAATCGACAGAGAATGAGGCGGTGCTGGCGGAGTGCATTGGCGGTGCATAGAATAGCGTGTCCCTGGGGTTTTGGCTGCATCGGACGCCGTATTCCCACCCATCCGGCACGGAATGTCCGGTTTTCACACATTTGCGTGTGAATATATATAGTGTGAATATTACGTACGCGTCTTTTACGCTGGGTGGATGGGCATCCGGCGTCCGATGCACCCCGAATCTCACCAACACGCTACTCTACGCACCCCCAACGCACTCCGCCAGCCCCGCCTCTTTCCGCGCAGGTCCTACGTTCCATTGTATGTATATACATACGTACATGTACTGCTCCGAAACCAGCCCAAACTTAATGAGTGCACAAGTGTAAATGGGGGGGGGGGGGGGGGGGGGGGGGGGATGTGGCGGCGGGGCATCCACTCACACATACCCCGGCGATGCATGACAGATATTACATGCCGTGGCGGGTCGGCGGGCCGACCCGGCGGGCCGACCCGGCGGGGGGGTGGGGGGGGGGGGGGGGGGGGGGGGGGGGGGGTCTATTCAACTACACGTGCCACAGTGTCGTTTCGTGGAGCAGTATATGTGCCCGGCCTCATTTATACCGCCCCCTACCTGCGCTGCATGGTCTACCCCTACGAATTAATTAGCACAAACCGCCATTACTTAATAGGAACCTAGCACAGCCAGGCTTATATGCCCGCTTTGCCGATCAACTTCTACGCACTTTCCGTCCCTTAACCGCCGGACATGGGGGTTAAGCCGCCAGCCTCGGCAGTTGCTTAGCCAGACTTGGCATCCCGTACCGTGTCCATGGCTTCGCAGCTCTGCCGCCGGCACACGCCGAGTCCGGCGCTTGCTGCCGCGGGGTTGCGCACGCATGCACGCACGGTAATACGCCGCCGACGCCGCCACGCTTATTTCCACCACCTTCGCCAGCCGCAGCTTCGCACGCCTTTCCGCCGACATACGAAACGCACGAATCCCCCCCCCCCCCCCCCCCGTCCCCGCGTCATGTATATTATATTCGAGGCGACTATGCGGGGCGCAGCACACGCCGCGGCTTGGGTCGGCGGAGCGGCAGGCGGCGGGAGCCCTAATGGCCGGGCAGTATCCACACCCACACAGGCACCGCCGCTCACCTCCGACGCGGATGAACCGCCTCCCAAAGGAAACATGCCAGTTGGTGGTAATCCCAGCAGGCGTGGGGTGCCGGCGCCGGTACTGGTGCGACGGAGCTGTCGCGTCAGGAACCGCACCGCATGTGGAGCAACACATGGCGGTGCCGGCCCCACCTATGTCTAGGGCCACCTCCTCACAACACCCCGCCACGACGGCGTCGGCCACCGCCGACGGCGCCGTTGCGGGGGGGGACGCCCTGCCAGGCGACGATGATGCGCCTGGTGCGCCGCGTCAGGAGGCGGAGGAGGCCGTGGTCGAGGCGACTGATCGGGCTGAGGGGGTTGTCGAGGCGAGCGAGGCTGCGCTCGCGCCACCCGCCCCGCAGCCACCTGCGGGACATGCCGACTTGCTCGTCGCCATGTTGACCGGAGCACTACGAGCAGTGGCGGGAGGCGGCCACATGCACTATCATGTGCGTGTCCTGGCCGGACGCCCGTCATGCGTGGACTGCGGCCAACGGACGGACTGGGAGTGTTGCTGCGACGGCACCCCGGCTTTGTGCGGCCCCAAGTACCCATGCATGGCGACCCATCAGCGGGCAGTCCTCTGCCCGACCACGGCCACGGTGAGGGCGGAGTTCCGCCATGTCAGGGACGCGTTCCACGACGCGACTCGCGCCGCCGTGTGTGAGGCTTCCGAGAAGGCACGCGCGGCTGGTAGGGTGCGCAGGGTGAGGCGGCGGACGGCCCAGGAGCTGAAGGAGAGCGAGACATGCCGTCAGTGAGGTCGGGCGCAATGTCATTGGGTGGGGCACACGGACGTGTAACACTTGCACTTTGCGCGTACTGCTGGGTTACATCCAAGCGGTGTCACACTATGCAACCGGAAAGGCTGCGTTGCTACTGCAAACGATGCTACGCCTCACTCGGTAGCAACCGCTGCCCCGCCTATCCCACAGCCGCTGCCCCCCCCCCCCCCCCCCCCCCCGCGCGCGGGATCCCCGCCATCAGCAGCTTGCACTTGCACTTTGCGCGTACTGCTGGGTTACATCCAGGCGGCGTCACACCGGAAAGGCTGCGTTGCTACTGCAAACGATGCTACGCCTCACTCGGTAGCAACCGCTGCCCCGCCCATCCCACTCGGGATGCTGAGAGCAGCTAAAGGGCACCGGGGGCGGGGCAAGAGGGAGCAGGGCCAATGATTGTGGAAGAGCGGGGACCCGCTTGCATGCCATCGTATTATATCTTGCACAATATCTGTTGCTGCACTCATATCTCACATCACTAGCTTAGCTATAGTGATTCCCCCCCCCCCCCCCCCCGCACCGCGTACGCACAAGCCTGGGTTATACGCATCAACTGCCCGCCGGGATGAGAAACTGGTATTGGTAGTGTGTCTGTGGGGTGGAGGGGGGGCAAAAGAGCTGCCAATTGCTGCCAAGCTGGTGCGTTACATTGGGGCAGGCGCTGGGCAGACAATTGGGGCTCGCTTCAGAGCATTGTCTAGTGCCTATGCGGCTGCGCCGCCTCCGCCGCATGCAGACTCTCCGGGCTCACCAGCACCGCCACCTCAGTCATGCGGCCCTGCATCCCGCAGCCCGCCGCCGCCAGCCAGATCAGAGGTATCCAGAAGCCAGTGCTGGGGTTGTTGCGGCATGACCGCATAGTTTTCAGCGGCTGCCGTCCACAACTTGTAATGCATCCCTTTCCGCCGATTCCGCTGTATGCGCTGTCTTGGCGCCGCGCTGCCCCGGCCGCCCCCGCGGCCTTGGCGCCCGCGCTGCCCCGGCCGCCGCCGCCTTGGCGCCGCGCTGCCCCGGCACGCCGCGCCTTGGCCGCCGCGCTGCCCCGGCCGCGCCGCGCCTTGGCGCCGCGCTGAACCCGCCCATCCCACTCGCGTTTGGCGCCGCGGCTGCCCCGGCCGCCGCGCGGTTGGCGCCGCGCTGCCCACCGGCCGCCGGCGCTTGGCGCGGCGCTGACCCCGGCCGCCGCGCGTTTGGGCGCCGGCGCTGCCCCGGCCGCCGCGCCCTTGGCGCCGCGCTCGCCCCCGGCCGCCGCGCTTGGGCGCCGCGCTGCCCCGCCGCCGCGCCTTGGCGCCCGCGCTGCCCCGGCCGCCGCGCCTTGGCGCCGCGCTGCCCCGGCCGCCGCGCCTTGGCGCCGCGCTGGGTATCGAGTCTCCCCTCCCTAGTGAGCGCGTCCACCTGCGCCTTGCGCTCGGGGCCGTCCTCCTCCGTCACCCATTCTGCAACCCCCACCGCGTGACGAACCACGCAGCTCCTTGCAGGCGCTTGTACATGTGCCCAAGCACCGCCAGTCGTGACACCGAACGCACCACCGCTGGGGACGCGAGCTCCTTCTCGGGCATGATCGCCTTCACCCGGGCCTCCTCGAGGAGCGGACCGGCGTTAAGAATGGAAAACGTTTCCATGTGGTGCAAGCAGTCCTCCATGACCCAGCCGGGCTGCACCGTCACCTTGCCTGACCCTGCAGTCATGGAGGGGAATGCCGTCACGCCCACGCCCACGCCCACGCCCGGGGGGGGGGGGGGGGGGGGGGGGAGGGGTTTACCTTTCGATTCTTGGACACTGCAAACGAAGGGCGCAACCCGCGTTCAAAGTTGCTGGGTATCGGGACTAAAGCCTGGCGCCGGTCTTCCTGCTTCATAGCTCGGAATCCAATGTGGCCCTGCACGGTGACAAATTTCCTCCAGAAGTCCCTTCCCAAGCCAAAAAAAAACAGGTGGAACGGCGCGAGGGGGAAGAGGTTGACCATGCTGACATAGCCCCGGACCACATGCACATGGCACACGCCATGGCAGCCAGTGTTCTGCTTGGCCTCCGCCAGCCGGGTTGTGTTGACCGCACGCCGGGGCAAGGTGCGTGATTCACTGGACAAGTCATCGCCTTCATGGACGGTTACCAAGCGAGCCTCCCCGTCCGCATCCACAGGGGGGTGCTCCTGGGCAGCCGTCATAGCCTCCACAACCTGCCACGCCGACCGGGCGGGTGCGTGTGATTCCATACAACCGCAGTTGAGTGGTGCCACCAGCACGCAGGCCGGGCCCACTCACCTCTGAACGCAGAAGGCCCACAATGCCCCCGTCCTCGAAAACAGCGCGCCACTGGGTCGCCCCGCCGTAGTCCTCCAACACCCACTCGGTAACGACGCCGGTTATCACGCCGTAGTGCCATACTCCCCGGAACTTCTTGGCGATGACCTTCATGTAGAAGTCGCCGGGATCGCCTTTCCATATCACGCCCTCATCGCGGGTTCCACGCCCGCCGGCGGCCACGCAGGCGCGTCGATGTCCATACCGTCTTCGCCAACGGGGTCCTCCCCCACGCCCATCACATCGTCCACCTTCGAGCCGCCGTCGTCCGAGACCGGCGCCGGCGGGCCGTTTCCGACGGCTGCAGCTACTCCTGCTGCCGCCCCTGTTGTTGTTGTTGTTGCTGCTGCCGCCCCTGCTGCTGCTGCTTGTGATAAGGCGGCCTTGCGGCGCAACTTAGCCGCACGCTTCTACGAGTGGCTACAGTTCGGGAATTTTAGGAAGTGCCGCTCTCGCGCCATCTTATCACAAGTGCCCGTCACGTTGCCCCGGCAGTGCTTGCATGAGTACACGCCATCCTTCGACACACTCGCTATCCATCCCTTTGCCGGCATGCCTGCTGCCGCGCGCGGGGGGGGGGGGGGGGGGGGGTTTGAGAGTTGGGGTGGATGTAACCCACCACCGGCAGGCAACACAGATGCGAGTGCGCGGCTGTCCGCGCTTGATTCAACGGTGAGCGGCGGTGACCGTGAGGCGACCCCAGTACTTCATGCGCGTGCTGGGGCGTTACACAATCATCAGCAGTTAGGGCGGCTGCATTAAAACGCGCACCTACGAACACCCACCTACCGCCTACCACCTACCGTACCACCTACATCCGCCCACACCTCCGCCCGTCGTGCCGCACATCGCCGCACACCGCGGGGTCAGCGGTCAGCGATGTGCGGTCAGCGATGTGCGGCGATGTGGCAATGAGTGCGTACATCCGCCTGTACTTAGCCCGGGTGCTCCGCGTCGGCGGGCGACACGCGAGCCCGCGTGCGCATATCAATTTGATGAAATTATGGAAACGAGAAATTCATATAGTACTTTACAGGTCGCGCGCGATAGTCGTCGCTACTGGGTATGAAATCCACGTCCCTCGTCCGTCCCGTATCGTCCCCGTATGTCGTCGTTCGTCACCCAGTAGGGCACATTTACGTCACATCTGA
>VCJN01002609.1:0-15913 GCA_006384855.1 Tetraselmis striata
TCGAGTGGCATGCCATTTTTACCCTGCTCTGAGGCACCGCGTCATAATATTGGTCTCACATGTCGATCTTTGTTGCAAGCTTCAATGGACACAGCCCTGCAGTGAAGAATCGCATTAAAAGTGCCCGAGGGGGGTGCCAAATTTGAAGTTTCCGAGATATCTACCATCAGTCTTGTGGATGCGACAAACCCACTGGCAAACCATGGACGAGCCTACTCAAGAACAACTCGGCTTCAGCAGTTGAGAGCAGCAAGCTTTCATCTCATAATCACTTTCATTTTCCAGCCTGAATGGTGTTATGTGTCACTCACCCCACACAGAAGCTTGCAACGCTTCGAAATGCATTTGCACATGAACTATCAGCCTTCCATGGGCACCACAGCGTGGAGTCGTACCGCACTGGTGGACGCGGGCACTGTGACTTGCTTGAGTTGCTTCACTGGGCATTTGACCTGCGCTATTTGTGTTTGCAGCCTTCAGACACCAATCGACGCGGGAATGTTGTCATCCAATGCACTTCAATGCCCCCCCCCCCCCCCCCCCCCCCGCCCGCTTAGAACACATACGCGGCATGTGTTCGTGTTCTGGAATTAAATATGCATCAATGGCAAGGTTCCACTTCTACTTGGTACTACTGAATATGGGAACATCTTGGCGTTCTGTTTAACACCTGTGGCATATACCAGTTGGCGAGATGGTATCCCAGACATACCACATCGTTCTTGACACCGGTGCAGGCCTCATCCCCCTGGATGGCTGCGTGGATTTATTGCATTTGACCCAAGGCTTGGAATCGGGTGTTTGCAAAAGCTTGGGCTTCATGGAAGGGTTGTCTCCATTTTAGAACATCTCGACCAACAGATCAGGCAGCAAAGGGTGACAATGTCCTGAGGTACCACAGGAAGAAGAGCATCCAGAGGGGTACAGTCACAATTGACAGCAGATACTGCCAGAACAGGACGGTGGTGACCTCGGCTACGCCGTTCTGGTGGAGGGTGGCCACAGTGTGCATGTTGATGGCAGTCGGCATGCAATGCTGCAGCAGCAGGACGAACATGAAGAACGAGTCTGGGGGAACGACGATCCCGGAATGCACGGACGCAATGACGATGGACACGCCAACCAGTGGCGCAATCAGCAGGCGGACTGCCGCGACTGCAACAATGTTGATGACTGGGAGCTGGCATGGAGGCGGGCCCTGCAGGCAGACACGGCAGCAGCAATGTTTATACAGCTGCAATGGTACGTATGTACTGCCACGCTGCATTGCGCAGGAGGTGGTGGCGCACCTTGGAGAGATTGGCGCCCAGGACCATCATCATGCATGGAATCATGGCACCGCCCATGGTGTCTAGCGACTCCTTCACGATGGCGAGGGGCGCAGTCTTGCCCACAATGAGATTCTTGACAGGCGGCACCAACCCCACGGCGATCGCGGAGAAGCACACCTTGATGGGGAAAGTGAAGATGTTGCCCCACTTTACGGTGGCAAAGCCGCGGTAAGCGTTCTTGCCAGCTGCGGGGCAACACGCGGCGGAGAGATCTCACATGACCGCCTCTGCCCTACTTTCTGGCCCGAGTTGCCTTATCTTGAAAGTCACTGATGCAGGCACTACATCGCTGTAAAGAGGCATTCGTACCGCGCTTCACATGCCACAAACACCTGGAGCAGCAGTCATCCTTTACTGACGTCAAGTCTGCAACAGAGTACACCGGCCGCATCCTGCTACTGAGCCTGCGGGACATTCTGTGGGCGCAGAAGCAAAGGGTTAGCACACTGCTACACTGTATCCTCACATTATAAAAGCACATGTCGCTCATATAGCCATCTGCACATCACAGCAGGTGCACGCACTGGTGTGTCAGGTACCTGCTGACGGTGTCTGGGTCTTCATATGACGAGAGCAGCGGGGCCATGGGGCTGTTCTGGTAGGACTCGGTGTAGGGCGAGTCGCTGCTCTCAGACGCAATGGATGTATCCAGCGTGCGGACCGGCGACAGCGTGTCGGGCACGCCCACCACCCCGTTCTCTTGTGCATCATCAGTACCTCTTTGATCCGCAGCCAGAATCACCGCTGTGCCATTCTCTGTTACGCCACAATGCGCTCAGATTACCGCAGATAAAGTTTTGGTGTTGCACATGGCGGGGGTTGGCAATCATAGCGCACGTGAATTTCTCACCTTGGGGGGCAGCAGCGATAGGCGTATAGTCCACCGGCGGCTTGTCCTTTGGTGCGAGCAGGTAGTACGATATCGAGAACTGAAAGATGGACGCCACCCAGATACCGAAGGCGACGTAGGCCACACCCAGGTCACTCACGTTATGCCCAAAGGGGGAGTCTCCACGCCCCAAAGTCTCCACCAGCACTAGGGGAAGGTTTCCCACATTCCCTGTGTATGGCCCGCAGTGATGAGTGCGTTGATGTGTTAGCTGTCACAAACTTGGACAACAAACTTGTGAACATAGGAGACTAGGCGATGGGGGGGGGGGGGGGGGGGGGTGTCGCCCACCTAAGGCTGTCACAGCGGCAAGCATGGCGGTGATGTTTGATGGCGCCCTGGTGACCTTGGCAGAGATCCAGCCGAGGATCCATCCGATCAAAATACTGCGATGGTAGACAGGCAATGGCTCAGGAAACAGTAGCCTGCCTGTGCTAGTCAGCTGCCCTCGCCTATCTCCAAACTGGGCCGTCGGGGTTGGGCGTCACCTTAGGCAGATGTTCGCGGGCAGGGACCACCAGCTCTTGATATTTTCCAGGTCCACGGCCGCTGCCAGCTTCATAGACATCAAGCTCGGCGCAAACACGTTGAACACCTGAGCGCGGCACACCAGCCGCCTCACCGGGCCTGTGGAGGACCGAATACTGGGCGCTCTTGCGGCGCCCGGAGCTGAACCTCGCTGCCCCGTCGGCGGGGGATGCGGCGGTGCCGTATCACGATGGCGACGCAGCGAGCACAGGGCAGCACCGTGCGCCGAGCCCCCGACTGCCAGGGCGGTGGTGCGGCTGTGCGGCGGGGCACCGACATCGATGTTTTTGAAGTGCCGACCACGCGGGCCGCCATATTCCGACACCGAACGGTCTCGGCCGCCTCTACCGACTCGTGCCGCGCCACAGTAGGTACCAAAACATCGAGCGACCGTATACATCTACATCTTGAAGGCGGCATGCACGGTCGGCGGTGCGCTTTGCCGATAGTATACACGCACATTGCCCTATCGGAGCTTCTTGAGGGTCAGGTGATCGTACCGCGTTTCGCATACTTCCCGCCAACACGCTGTGCCGGTGTACAATACAATAACCTGGGGAGAAGATAGTGCGCCGACGCCGAGCTAGGGTGAGAGAGGGCCGGAGGGGGGGGGGGGGGGGGGGTAGCAGCCGCAGGCTGAAGGAGGGCCACAGCCAACTTGCTTTCGCCACAGTGAGGGGAACGGTGCTCACCAGCATGCTGACATGTTTCCGTGCGCCGGGCTCGAAGATCTTGCTGTGCGCGGCGACGGCGCCGATGAAGCAGAGGATAAAGACCTTGACGATCGGCAGCGCCGCGTCCACAAACAGCTCAAGCAGCGAAACGTCCCCGCCGCTCGCCATGGCCGGCAGTGGATAAAATAAACGACCTCGAGAAGAGGTAGCAACTCTGGCGCTGGCTGATTTTGTGCCTGTCGGGAGCAGCGGCACCACGCTCACGGGGCTGGCCGGAGATTTGTGAGCTCCTGGAGCTGTTTAGCGCGCGCCTTGCGGCCAGTCACCTGCCTTCCCAAAGGCAGGCTGCAGGGCGCTGGTTGAGCTGAGCGACCAAGGCGACGCCAACTGGCACATCAATCAGTACTAAGGAAAATACTGAGGAAAGTCGCAGCGTATACTGGTGTGAATTACAAAAAGGCCAGTAACAATTCCACCGCTGAAAGCAGTAGGTACTAAAAGATCGTTCAACAAAGCAAGCCGCCAAAAGCGGCCCGCATCCCGCACGAGGCGGGATGGATGAGTGATGCGCGCAAGGTTCAGAGTCCAAGCCACGCGTGCACGTGTGTGCGAGGGTGAACCCCGGACGTGCTGTGCAGCTTCGGTAAAGGGATGGCGGACGAATTTGAGGCGCCGTCTGATGAGGAAGCGAGCACGCACGTTGTCGAGCCGCACCAAACTCAGGACTCCTGGTCAATTTCTGCGAGTAAGGCCTCCTGGTGAGCCCGGGTGGTGCACCGAGTGCCTCGCGATGAGAGGGCACCCCGATCCGCGGCCATGCACGCGACACCGCGCACAGTGCGGCGCACCGCCTTGCTCACCTCACCAACCGTGCCGAAGACCATGCCCGTGTACCCCGACATAATTATCCGGGATGTCTCGAAGAGGGCCCTTCTGTCCCGGCTCCGTGTTGTGCCACGCCGCATCCCACACTACCAACCCCCGTTGTATGTCGCCCAGCAGGGAGCACTCAAGCCGATCCATAGCCGTGGCTCTGGGCACCGCAGTGTACTTGACCCTGTACCGCATATAATCTTGAACTCCCGCAACGTGGACTTCAATCTCCGGGAATCATAGCCCCCGGTCAAGACGGTAGGAGGAGCTCTGCGTCCGGAACCACGACGTCCTTGAGTTCATCCCTAGGGACGGTGTTGCCGAGAGACACTGTCTGCTGGAACAAGTCATCCATCTCCCGGCGAATAACGACACCCTGCTCGTGAACATAGTGATCGCGGAAGGCGTTTGCGATAGCGTCGTGTTGTACACGACAGTGAGCGTCTCAAGGTGTTGGGAGGCTCATGACCGCGTCGCCATAGAGGCCCACAGTGACGGGGTTGTATGTGCTCTGTCGAGGGCAGAATGATCTGGCTCCCAATCAACGGGGCCAAGCATGGGCTAGGCAGAAAGAAGTACCCTGCAACAACTCCCGCAGCTCATGCGGAGTCATGACCGTCCGGGAGATGGGGATGGCCACCGTCCACATGCCCGACGCCGCATCGAGCTGGATAAACAAGATCCGTTCCCTGCGTTTGACAGGGAGAGCGCACACCTCATTTTAAAGCAGGCAAGAGTTGTTGGCCTAGTCTAGAAATGCCGTCAGCTCCTTTTGCGAGCCCGGCGCAGCTTCCCGCTCTATCACGAGGGCAGCTGCGTCGCTGAGGTGGCCAACAGTAGCCGCATGGAGGCGGCCGCACGCCTCGCGCACCGCCGCGGCGTAGCTGGCCGACCCACGAGCATCGTTGAGGAAGTGGTCATACCGGCAGGGGCGGCAGAAGTTGCGTTGAAGCTGCCTCGGCCAAGTACGGACTCAAGCTGTGGGACAAAGAAACCAAGGGGGGGGGGGGGGGGGTTGCCTGAGTTCCTAGTGAGGAACCTCCGGAGGGTGTCATTCATGCAGCCGTAAAGGCGGCATCACGAACGCGGTAGCCATGCGGCGGATCCCAGCGACGGTTTAACCGAGAGAAGAGGTGAAGCGTGCGCGCCTTGGCCACCGCATCCTCGCTCAAAGTAGCCGCATGTGCTGCCATGCGGTCAGGGTCCATCAAGAGCTCCGCCAGGAAATCTGTGACCACCGGATTGGTGTCCGTGCCGTACGTGGAAGGATCAAAAGAGAACCCTAGCACCCGCTCGACCGCCGTGAGGACGGTGGCATCCACCGCCATCCGCGAAGGCCTCCACCTCGGAGGGGAGGCAAATGCGGAGCTAATACCCCGCCATGTGTTGCATGCAATGCTTGAGCATGGTCCATGTGTGGTGGTGCAGTGAGTGGGTGTACCGACGATCGGGCTTGGCATATAGGAGCTTGCTCAAGCTAGCTCGTCTCCTCTCGTAGCTCCTCCGCCTTGCCGCGCATGTAGGCATGCACATACTTCCCTAGCGATCCGAGCGGCAGATTGAGGACAGGGATGCTGTGGTGGCCATCCAGCTCGTCCGGCCACTCGAGCGAAGTCGGCCGGAGCCTCAAGCCGCGCGGCCTCCATGTCCGCGATGTACACGCACGTGCATCTTGTCGAAGCGCACGTCGAGCCCCACGGACGCCTTGATGGACGTGCGGAAGGCGTGAAGCCCCGGCCAAACGTGCTGCGGGAGGCCCACCAATGAAATATCTATGTCGTCGGCGTTTAAGGTAGTGGTAATGGTAATGGGCAGCACTTGTTATTACGACACGGGTGGACGGGACGGTGGACGGGTTCTAATCCCCCGGGAACGTACCATACGGGTTTAATTCATCCCGTCCACCTCGTTTTGCGGGCTGTGCTTTCGATACGGGTGGACGAGATTTCGGAGTGGACATGATGAAATGGCGAATCGGACCGCGCGCGGTGACGGACTCGCTGGGATAGAATCATTCTAGTGATCTAGGATCGCCTAGTGACATCGATGGTGCGAAAGAAATATAGTAGCGAAGGGCGCCATCACCCGAGCGGGGCGCTTGTTCGGAGGCTGCCCTTGCTTCTCCACTGCCGTATCTAGAGCAACCAATGCACGCATCGCGGACGACCTGGCAGCCTGAGGGGACGAGCCGATTTTAGGTGGCGCTTGTTGCGGCGGCTGGTCACTGGACACCTCCGACAGTCGCCGGACAGTCTCAGTGATTGCGGCGACAACACTCCCGAGGACAGACCGCCCGCAGAGGGCGAGGATGCGACGGGGACATCTTGAGACGGGTCAGCCATCTCGAGACATTGGCGAGCGTAGTAGACGGTGTGTGGCACTGGGCGACGGAGTGGAGCGGCCATAGCTACCGACGGGCGACGTCAGCCTCGACGCAAAAGCGCAGCGCGCGTGATGCTGACGGGCGTGGAGATGAGTGATGCTGGGGCGGCGCCGCGGCGTGCGCAGTAGTAGCATGGGTTGCTGCATGTACGGCCAACTAAGTACTGATATTTTAGGAACTCGTCGACTGAGTGGTGGACGAGATCGGCGATTTTGGACGATTTCAACCTGTCTATCGCTCGCGGCAGTGGACGAGTTGATACGGGACGCCTGTAGAAGTACGCGCGGACGAGATGCTATTGTACGTTTTTTGTACGGGTTAGATTAGAACCTGTCATCCACCATCTCGTCCACTCTTACAGAAAGGCGCCGCCTATTCGACGACCGCCCTGGTAAGACTATACTGGTGTGCTAAAACTACAGACGTCAAAACTATTGAACGGCCCAGATTCAAATCGTTGCCTTGCGCGGTATACAACGCGAGCGGCTGCTCGGTACCTGGGTAGTGGTGTGAATTACAAAAAAGCCAGTACCGCTAAAAGCAATAGTAAAAGATTTTCAGAAGCGCCGCTAAAACTCGGCCCGCATCGTCCCGCACGAGGGGGGATGGATGTATGATGCGCGCCCGGTTGAGAGTCCGGGCCACCCTGGCACGTGTGAGCGATGGCGATCCACGCACGCACTGTCCAGCTTCGGCAACATGACGATGCATGGCACACGAATGCGCCGTCCACTGATGAGGCAGCGAGCACGCTCTCGAGCCGCCACCAGGCTCTTGTGAGTACTGCCTCCTAATGGAATCATAGCTCCCGGTCCCGACCTTGAATGCCGGGAGGGAGAGCTCTGCGTCCAGAACCAGGTACTGGAGTTCGTCTTTAGGTGCGGTGTTGCCGACAAGCACTGCATGTTGGAACGAGTCATCCACCTCCCGGCGAACAACGATGCCAATATATCGTGAACACAGTGATCGCGGAAGGCTTCATCGATGACATCATGTTGTACGCGCCAGTGAGCGTCTCCAAGTGCCGGGAGGCTCATGAGCGTTTCGCCATAGAAGTCCACAGTGACGTGGGTTGTGCTTTGTCGAGGGCAGAATGATCTGGCTCGCAACTACCAACGGGGGCCATGCATATGGGCTCGGCAAGAAAAAGTACCCGGTAGCGACCTCCCGCAGCTCATGCGGAGTCATGACCGTCCGCGCAATTGGGATGGCCACCGTCCACATGCCCGACGCCGCGTCGAGCTGGCCGAACAAGATCCGTTCCCTGCATGTGACGGCAAGAAGAGTGCACACCTCATTTTGAAGACAAGAGTTATTGCTGGCATGTGCAAGGAATGATGTGAGCTCCTTCTGCGATCCCGGCGTAGCCTCCGCCTCCCGCTCCTTTTCGCGGGCGTCCGCATCGCTGAGGTGGCCAACAGTAGCAGCCCGGATGCGCCTCCACACCTCGCGCACCGCCACGGCGTAGCTGGCCACGAGGGACGTTGATGAGGAAGTGATCGTACTGGCGGGCGGAAGAAGTTGCGTCGAAGCTGCCTCAGCCAAGCGCGGACACAAGCTGGGGTTCAAAGAAACCATGGGTGGGGGTGTTGGTGTCGGAGTTCCCGGTCATGAACCTAGGAGGATGTCGTTCATGCAGGCGATGAAGGCGGCATCACGGACGGTAACCATGCGGCGGACGCAAGCGCTCTTCAACCTAGTGGGGATGAAAAG
Source organism: Tetraselmis striata (assembly GCA_006384855.1). Classification (NCBI taxonomy): domain Eukaryota; kingdom Viridiplantae; phylum Chlorophyta; class Chlorodendrophyceae; order Chlorodendrales; family Chlorodendraceae; genus Tetraselmis; species Tetraselmis striata. The sequence goes on from VCJN01002609.1 coordinate 8,392, forward strand.
CTTGCCGCGCCTTGGCCACGGCATCCTCGCTCAAAGTAGCCGCCTCCGCTTCCTTGGGGTCAGGACCGTCCCACCAAGAGCTTCGCAAGGAAGTCAATAACCACCGGGTTGGGGTCGGTGCCGTACGTGGAGGAATCCGCAGAGACCCCTAGCACCCGCTCGACCGCGCATATACTACCCTGGCGACCCGAACGGCACATTGAGGACCCGGATGCCGTGGTAGTGGTAATCCAACTCGGGCCACTCGATCTCGGCCGTAGCTTCGCGCCTGGTGGAATCCATGTCCGCGTTGTACGCGTGCATCTTGTCGAAGCTCACCTCAAGCCCCACGGACGCCTTGATAGACGTGCGGAAAGCATGACGGGCGGCCATACGTGCTCCGACAGGCCCACCAAATATCCATCGTCAGCGTTGCGTGTGAAGCGCCCCCCCCCCCCCCCCCCCCAAATGGCCTCCATCGTGTTGTTGCACTTCTGTACCCCACGGTGAATAATCCCGATGCAAAAGGACGTCGTGGCGAAAGGTGCGCCATGTTGCACGCAATCATGCGACCGCAAAGGGGCGGACCGATCGTCTACAAGCAGAAAAGCATCCGTGGAGAGTGGGGCCATGAGCGCAGGGATGACGGGGTGGAGAGGAGAGCAATCGATGTGGCGTTGGATGATGGTGCGGCGCCATGCCTGGTTGTAAGCGTTGCGAAGATCGGTGTGGACGGTGACTGCGTGCGGGCCTGCTTCTCGGCGATGAGGCGGACACCGTGGATGAGCAATGAGTCCCCTGCGGAGATGCCGGCGCCAAGTTGGGACAGCGCAAGCACTGACACATTATTCTCTTTCATGTTGTGCACCACCGCCCACTCCGCCGCACGCCGCTCTGCCTCCCCGACTACCAAATGCCGAACGTTCGGGGCACCGCTCGCGCTCAGCTTCTTCACATGGGTCAAAAGACTTGCAAAGGCGAAAAGCCGTTGAACCAGCTGGGCAGGCGGCCTTGGAGGCACATTGACGCCACCTCCGACATGGCGCGTACAGCCGCGGGCCCGGACGCCGGGGCGTATATGTAGCAAGCAAGGTCGGACAATATACGGCCGAGCCATGGGCAGAAAACAATACAAGTGGTCACAACCATGGTTGTGCCGAACTCAATTTGTTGGCCGAGTTCGGCTCGGACTGAACTGGATTCAGGGAGTTTGGCCGAGTAAAGTTCGGACTGAACTAAACCACATTTCGGACTGCAACGAACAACTGATCTGTCCGAACTGCCGGAGCCGAACCGAGTTCAGTCTAAACTGCCACCGAACTGCCACCGAACTGCGGTCTGAATATGCCTAGAACTAGCTTGTGCAATCGTCAAATTGCAGTGGCAACATGTTGTAGCCAAAAGTTTGCAATGGAAAGGAAAATATAATCATAGGCGGTGTTGGTGTCTACGCCCCTTGCCCTCCCGGGCTCACGGCCAACCATCTAGGTCATCTTTACGGCGCATCCTATGTTGAAGCGCGCGGTATAGCGTCGTTGGATGTCTCCTGCCACTCCTCCACAAGTTCATGCTGCAAAGTGACATGCTCATCGAGCGCCTTGCCCTCGCAGTCAGGCAGCCCCTCGTTGCATGCTGCCGAGATGGAACTTGCCGCCTCCGCAGGTGAAGGTATCTTCAGGTTGCCGGAGATGGCCTTGTTGAACGTGCTCTCGCCGTAGTGTTGCAGCGATATGTCATGAATCTCAGCGGCGGCATCCACGTTCTTGGTAATGAAGACCCGTGTGGTCATCATCTCCACTCGTATTGTGTTACGCAGGCTCTGGGTAACCAGACATGCTAAAGAGAAAACACGCGCACACTCTATGTGGCTAGCAAGAATGCAGAGCATAATACGGGCAAGCTCAGATACTGCACGGTACTGGGAAGCGTGGGCACGCCACCAATCCATCATACTGACACATGTGGCAAAGCCGCCGTTCTCCCTGACCTTCTGTGTCGAACGGACATAGCGGGGCCACTCATCCAATGAAGACTACTTGCTTCATGTGGCTCTCCTCCCTCCTTTGGATCGAGGCTACATCGTTTTGCTCATGTGCTGCCGCCATGAGATCAATGTCGGGCACATCGAGAGTGTCTGGGACAGCAACGGCATTACCACCACTGCCTCTAGATGCACGTTTGCCATTTCTGATGGTGTCGTCCAAGGCCAACAGCACGGTGATGATGTCATTGTCCCGGTACCGCTTGATTAGACCAATGGCGATCATGATAGCCTGCGCATGGTCGCCAAGCTTTGCAGCGTTAATGAAAGCAATTCAAAAGATCCGATCATTTCACATACACGCGGGCAGCCGCATATGTAGCCATACAGCCGGTACACGGGCAGCCGAGTACTGGTATACCGCACTATACTAGTATCGATACCGGGCAGCCGAGTATCGGTACGAGTATAGCTAATACTCCATCCTGTCCCATCCATGGACGACTGATCCGATTCTCCGGGTGATAGGGAGTTTCGAACCAGTGACCTCCTGGATCGCAGCCAAGGCTCCGAGAAACCAGTGAAAGCAATTCAAAAGATCCGATCATTTCACATACACGCGGGCAGCCGCATATGTAGCCATACAGCCGGTACACGGGCAGCCGAGTACTGGTATACCGCACTATACTAGTATCGATACCGGGCAGCCGAGTATCGGTACGAGTATAGCTAACAGTTAACGTCCACGAATATCAACTTGCCACCAACAAGCCTGGGGTCCATCATCGTTGCTAAGACCTCATGGGCATGCTTCGTTTTGTACTGAAAGAAGGGATCCAACATGTTGTCGACATCCGCCATGGTGCGATCAATCATTGCGTCGGTCATCTTCTTGATGTCACCATCATTCAGGCATGCATGCATGTGCATGCATGTGCACATGGAAATGTGCGTTTGGGCCATGCAGTAGCCGCTGCCGCTACCCGCGAGCAGCAGGCCCGCCGCCGTGGCGGTCACAGCCGAGCCTACCGGGGGTAAATAATTTATTCCGCCCGCCGCCCACTGCCGCGCGCCTCATCGCCCACTGCCGCGCGCCCGCTCACTGGCATTGCAGCGCGCCACTGCCGCACGCGGAGTAGGCCAAAGCATCGAGGTTGTCGGGCTTCTAGAGGCAGATGCAAAAACAGCCCACCGCGGATATAGCGTCGCGATGACGTGTGATATGCGCCTGATGGAGTTTATGACGAGTATGTCACGAAATGACTACAAACGAGTGTCACTATACTAGCAAGATTACGGGGTATATACAGGGTCTTGCAGGCGAATTACGAGGTGGTCCCGGAGGCTAGTGTCGTCGCTGGCGGCATGTAGCTTCTCCATCCACCACGACGGCGTCCTCCTCGACCTTCGACTCGACGACGTCGTTGATTACCCTATCGCCGCGTTCATGATGAATCCGATGGGCGGTGACTCCATATCAGGTTGACAGTGGACCCGGTTATTCAGGCTTGGGTGTTTAAGTGTGAAAGTGTTGTGTGCTGAACATTTGGCTGGCTGCTGGTACAGCTTATGTGGAGAGGTTACGGGGCGTGCGCGGCAAGTTTCTCACCGTAGAACACCTTATCTCGATGTATGTACGGACGCTGGAGTAACTCGCTCGGGCCATATCTGCCGAATTACGGTGTAGTTCGGTGACCCCGGGGGATTTTCGTTCGAGGCAGTTCAATCCGAACTGAATTCGGGGGGTTCGGTTCGGTTTCGGCATGGACTCCCGAACTACCCCGAACTGAAAGGAGTTCGGCACAACGGGTTTGAATTCAAGGTGTTTAGGGTTTTAGGACTTAGGGCGTTCACAACAGCCTCCGCCGCCCAGCCTTGTATACGCGGTTGACAAGAAGCCGTACATGGTTCATATCAGTACTTGTACCCGTGATGATACTGCCGTACGCGATGGCATCATTGCGCTCCTTCATGATGCGCAGCTGGCCCCGCCAGCCATTGGCCACTCACTACTACAGTCACAGCCGCCGTGAAACCATCATGTGGCGCAGCTTGTCTCCGAGGGCACACCTCCCCTGCCCTTCTCATCACGACCACATGCAGCCAGCCGTGGCTTGCAGGTTCAACTTCAGGATGCCAAGAGGTACATTGAACATCTCGCAGCCTATACAGCATGCCTTTGACAGCTCCGTTCGACACCGCTCCCCGTCAAAGGCATGCTGTATACAATGTCAAGAATATTGATTTTTTCCGGCTGGTTACTGACATCCAGGCCTGGCCGACAAGCTCATGCATATGTGTAGCAGCTAGCAGGTGGGCAATGTAATCCGCCAACCCGACTTCTACTCACCAGCATCTGCTAGTCAATAGTGTCAGCACAGGTTTGCACGTTAGCCGCTGTTATGACCACCCCAGCTGAGCTGAATGGCACAAACAAAGACTGCATGAAAGCATAGCAAGTATCAGAGTATGCTCCATTCAGTACCAGATGCCAATGCTTCCATGCGGGATGTATTAATTGCATTCTTAATTTAAGGCGTTTCATCAATTGTCATCACAGCAAGAGCCCTTCTAGCATGTCCGTCTGCTGGATAGTTTGCACAATTGAACGACTCAAACGAAAAGTCTTACTATGGAAGTCTAATCGCTCTCCACGGGGTATCCCTGCGCACCATCCGGCATGCGTGAGAATCCTGGATGCACTCATAAGGAAAAGTACCGCACTGCATGACACAGGTGGCAGCGGGACAGTCAACGCACCTGGTAGCGCCATTGCTGGATACCTCCCTCCAGGTGCACGATGTTTTTGTAGCCTGCCTGATACAACTCATAGCAAGCCTTCAGGCTGCGCGACTCGCGGCCAAAGGCACGCTCGGGGTCCTTGTAAACCTACACAGCCATTTAGCGCCGCTGTCAGATGACCGTGCACAGCGCAACAGGCATTCCCGGGGTTGCCTCCCCTGCATATCAACTCTATCTGGCGTAAGCAGCGGATAGGCTGGCGATGTGCAGGATTACCTTGCCCTTGTTACCCGTGCGGGTGGTCACCAACGATCCGCCTGGCGGGCGGTGTGCGGCGCTTAGATCCAGCATATCCTCTAATCCACACGGATCTCAGCTCTGAACCCAATAACTAAGACCCCTGGCACCCACCGATGGCACATGAGACGATGATCTTCTTGTTTTTAGGCAAAGTTGCGATGGCATCCTGTTGGAACTCGGGGTTTCTCTCTGCCAGGACGTACAAAAATGGTGCAGCTGTGAGTCGAATGATTGCGATGTAGAATGATAAGCCCTAACATACTGGAAGAAAGAGGAGCGCCGGAGGGGCGGGAGGGGGGGTGGGGGGGGGGGGGGGGGGGGGGCGGGTTGCTCACCGGTGGCACGCATGGCAAAGCCAGCCATGACAAGCTTCTTCACATTGTCAAAAGCGGTGTTACCCTGAACCCCCCTGAACAGGGGCACATTGACTGATCCCTGCACGTCGAGGTATGCCGTGAGCGCCAGCACGGCCTATGAGGTAACTAGACTGGCTGCCTCCGTGGCGCCTGACTGATCATCTGAAGTGCCTACCTCGGCGTGGTTCCTGGCAAAGCTGAATGGGTCCCGCACATCAACCAAGATGGCCTTTCCAGACTTGACCTCCTTTGCAGCCTGTGAGGCACGGCGCAGGTTCTCGCTCAGCAGGAGTTCGCCTGCTCCGCCCCCCCCCCCCCCCCCCCCCCTTCCCTCCTTATCACACATACACGCACGCAATTCTGCATATTGCTCTCCCAGTGGCCTTTAAAAAGGCATGCTACCTGCTCCACTGTAATGCTCTTCAGCTTGTTCTGCGTCAGTACAGTGTGTACCACTGGCCAGACCTGCCGAGGGAGGCAGCCACCCATGCAAGCAATAATTCAGACTCGAAGCGCACTGCCTGGTGGCAGTACTCGCACCATGAGGGACTGATGTTCGCTTTGGCACGGAGGTAGTCCCGACTATTACCGTGTACGCAGCGCCGGCCTTGGGTTGCACCACAGCTTGAAAGTAAGCGGTATCGGACTTGACCCAGCGCAGATTGGCGCCATCCCACTTGAGCCCCTTAGCAAGGCCCGACTCTTTATCCACCTCCACCTTGCCCTGCTTGGCCTCGCCCACCGCGCGAGTCACTAGCGCACAGCGCCGGCCAACGGGACGGGCCCTCGGCACGGGGACACGGCCGCGCGGCAGCGGTACGCCGACGCGGCTACACGTGGATGTGGAGTTAAGCATCAGAAACCTATCGCGGATGTTTATCCGTGAGGGGCGTGCGTGTTTGGCTGACGCCGGTGTGTGTACTACTCGTCGGATGGGGCCACTGCGTGCGGATGAGGCAGGGCTTAGGAGGCCTGGGTGAGGGGCGGGCCACTGGCCAGCATTGATGGCGGGCGGCTTTGGGCGCGCCACGTTGTGATTTCGTCCGCCGTCGAACCGGAACGAAATCTAAGCGATTCGCATATTAATATTAAGAACTAGTAATACTACTGCTACCGGTACGACGGAGCGACTATGAGATGGACGGTCACGGTCATGGGTGTCACGGTCAGCGGGTAGTCCCATTCTGCAGAAGATGACTACCCGCCGCCTGTAACTACGCTTCAAAATTAATGGTAAGCGAACTGTTCTCCAGGGGTGGTTGGTCAGCATTTTTCGAGTATCAACGCATTACGAAAACCCTGCGAGCTGGGAACGCGCGGGGTGACCTGCCGGTGTTTAAAATTAGTTCGCTCAAGTCGTAGAGTTCTGACGGAAAAATAACCGATATATGCCGAATTTGGACTTGCGGGGTTTTTCAGATGCGCTTATGGCGCGCGCCGGAAGAGTTGGTTGGATACGTCTTGCTTGCCCCACCGTGTAGAGCTAGTAGCGCGCTACCATATGAAGCGGTTGCCGAAAGGTGCGCATGCTCATTACAAAACAATTCGCCGCCTACACGAGTGCGTGCCTCGGGATAGGGTACTTGTGTAACGCTGATAGATGTACGTAGGCATTATGAGCGGTTGGAAGGCGCGATGCGGGATCACTCGCGGTACCATGCGAGCACATCTATGGGCAGTCTATTGCTATAGAGCCATGCCAAGGACTCCTCATGTGCTGCGCGTACGGATATTTTCTGAATATTTGTGCTAATGTAAACTCGAGATGTGCGAAATTCGTGCCTCGTTGTTACATCTACATACACCTCAATGTACACGGCCAAATCAATTCAATCTAAAATATGGGGGTTGTAGCCAGCACTACTACCCAACATACCCCTATATTAGGATTGGCGCCACGCGCTTCGATTGAGCGTGAGAACAGACCCTCCCCAATGTAGGTTTGTCATTTATTTTGAAGCATAGTGTATATGAACCGCCGACAGACTATACCACCCGTACCCGTACCAGGTACAGGTTACAGCATACTACTGTATTATGTTACTGGATTTTTTGTAATTCACATGAGTTTTTTTCGCCCAGCACAGGAATTCACAAGTACCGGCAGTTTTTCGAGCCACGCCCGCCCGTGCAGGGCAGCAATACTGAGACACACACAGTATGT